>AWOL01S0199588.1:12877-15377 GCA_000715115.1 Nicotiana otophora | reverse complement strand
TGTCATTTGAGGTGAAGCACTTTCTCAGGTTTCTTCAAATTACATTTCAATTCAAATATACTCTAATAAAACTCTAACCAAAGAAGAATGGAAAACCCCCCTAATTAAACTGTGTATTCAAATATTTTCTTCTTATTCGTGATTTCTTATTGTGAAAATATATTTGTCTAACTAATTTACATAAGATTGGGTAAAATGTCAAATTTCCCCATGCATTTTTCGAAATTGAGCATCTTCATCCTCTGTTGGACTTTTGGTCTAGTACTACCATGCCATCAAGAAAATATCTCGTTTTTTCCTATGAGCATAACTTCAAATCATAATCAACAGCTTAGGAATAAATGTGGATATTTTTTCTCGAAAACATTGGAATCCACCTATTTCAAGCTAGAGCTTTATTAAAAACAAGAGCAAATACAAAGACAATTTACTAACAATAAAGGTACAGAATGAATAAAAAGTATAACGGAAAGTAAAATTAAGCAATTTCAAATTATACATGCAAAAGCAAAAAGAAAAAATAAGGGCAAAAAATGGCATGTGCCTATAGAAGAATGTAACTTGCACATTTAAATAGACGGGGAGTTATTAAGATTTTGCCCTATTAATCAGAACTTCAAAAGTGGTTCTAAAAAATTAAAGCAGTGATTGTGGAGACTTACCGTGACCACCATTCGACAAAATAAATGCGTACCAGATAGTTAGATACCAGTGGCGGAGATATTCATTAAAAAGAACTCATCCTTTTGCAAATATGTTTTTTTTTTTAAAATACTCTAAATCGCTTGAAAATAATATAAAGTAATATAACTTGGATAGAACATAAGACTTTAAAATCGACATGATCTTATAAATTGACACTTCTGTATAAAATACTGCGCAACTTCACTTACTTCTACTAATGTTGCAGCTGATCTGATAATAAAAGGACGGTCTGCTGCATTATGCCTGGGGTTTGGGGAGAGTTGGGCCACAAGGGTCTATTGTACGCAGTCTTACCTTGTATTTTTTAAAGATGTTGTTTCTTTCACGGCTCGAACCCGTGACCTCCTGATTACATGACAATAATTTTACCAATTACGTCAAAACTCTCGTTTCACCATTCGATCTAATAATAATAAATAAGAGAATACAACAGCATGTGAAAGTAGCAGTGAGGAGAAGGGGCGGGGGAGTGCCCACATTACAATTACAAATCTATCACACTTTAAATAGCAACAGATGAATGGAATCTAATGCCCCATTCAGAAAAAGAAGAAAAGGCCCACCCTTTAGAAAAATACCAAATACAATATAGTCAGCACACCTATCTCTTCTCCTCTTCTCCATGTTTGCTGTCCCCTTCCAACTCCCCAACTTAAACTATTGACAATCCCTACTTGAAATCCATTATTATATGATTCACATTGGAGTAACAATCTTTGGTAATCTAGAATCAGATGCGACCAAAAAAGTTCCTGTGAATCAAACTTTGCCACTTTTACTGCTAAAAGCTATAATAAAGTTTTTGATGCTTTTAAGTTCCATGCGCTGACCGCTGACCGTGTAAGAAATATTAACATAATTATATTGATTAAAATTTAGTTGTAAGTAACTCCAATTGTAAGTGACTTGTCATAACATATGTTAAATTAGAGTGAGATGAAGCGTTCCGACGTACAGTTCATCTTAATCTAGTATTTTCGACATGAATTTATAAAAATTTATTGAAATTATAAAAAATACAGTAATAAATATGAACCTATTAATTTGAAAATACAATAAGTTTAATGCTTAGAACCTTAAAGGTTGAACCTTTAGGGGTCGTTTGGTTGGGAAATAAGTTATCCTAGGGTTAATTATCCCGGGATTGTTATTCCACCGTCCTATAGAGATAAAAATTATAGAAAAATTCTGGATTAGTTATACCGCGATTTTATCAAAACCAAACGTGAGATAAACTCGTTTTAAATTTTATCCCGAGATTAATTATCCCTTAACCGTCATACAAAATGAGCCTTAAATCATAAATCTAGAATACACCTATGTGTTAAATTACATTATTAGGCAAAACATATGTTATACTGTCAGTATTATGACTTTAAAATCCATTACAGATAAGGAACACAATGTCATTTCATTTTGGTTGATAAGGTGCACAATGTCATTTCATTTTGTGATGTCCCATTGTCTGATTAAAACAAAAGCAACCAAATCACCGTCAATTTGCAATGATTCATGATAATCAAACATCTAAATTATATGACTTTATTGTACATAAGAAAGCCAATCTTGAATTTAACAAAGAATTTTCCACCCTGTCAAAAGAGAGGGAGGATTAGAGAAGGCACTAGATGAGAAGCTTGTGTGGAATTTTGTTTCCTTCTTAGGATAAGAAAGAAGATATAAAAAATAAAATCTAGACAAAAACCATAAAGTAGTGGCTGCAATTTGCTCATAACTTCTCTTGTTACCCCACCACCTTAACCAATCACATTCACTCTCTCTTTCTCCTCCCTCC
>AWOL01S0199588.1:0-10191 GCA_000715115.1 Nicotiana otophora | reverse complement strand
CCCCCCCCCCTCTAGAACCTGTTTTTATTTTTTGTAGTAACTTGTTCAGAATAGCATAATTCATTCAAGAATTGAGAGGATTAATTTCTTGTACGTATAGATAACATCTAGGGAAGTTAAAGATAGGTTCTTTACTAAATCCTTCCTATAAAGTTCACTTTTTATTTTTGTTGATTATGGCTTGTAATCATTATCTCCTTAGTGAAAGCTACAGGGAGCAGTGAAAAAAAGAGATAAGATTAATCCCATTATTCTTCTATCCAAGAAAAAGACACACTAACATGGTGTTTACATAGAGAGAAAAAAATAAAGAGAAAGAAAGAAAGAGAGTGAGAGTTGTGGTTGGTGTTGAGGTTGAGGTTGTTGAAAGAAGATGTCAAGTGGTGGTAGTAGCATAGTATGGTTTAGAAGGGATCTGAGAGTAGAAGATAATCCAGCTTTAGCTGCAGGAGTAAGAGCAGGAGCAGTAATTGCTGTATTTATATGGGCTCCTGAAGAAGAAGGGCATTATTATCCTGGTAGAGTTTCAAGATGGTGGCTTAAGCAAAGTTTGGCTCATCTTGATTCATCTTTGAAAAGTCTTGGCACTTCCCTTGTTACTAAAAGATCTACTGATAGTATTTCTTCTCTTCTTGAAGTTATCAAATCTACTGGTGCTACTCAGCTCTTCTTCAATCATTTATATGGTCAGTTCTGTTTCTCTATAAAAAGAAAAGAATTCCCTTTTATAGTATTTAATTATTCTGTTTGACTTGATTATTTCTTTCCTATTTTTTATGTTGTTATTTAAAAGTTTAATATATTGTTTTGAGATTACTTTAATTGAGATTGGTGTTTTCTGTATGTCCTTTAAGAATAAGATAATGAATTGTCTTCTGGTAAGTAATAAATTATTGGCATATGATTTCCTAATTAACTAATGAAATTTAGGTACAGTGCTTGTATCAGAATCACAGTAATCTGGATTTGTTGTACTAAACATATTGCATATCCTTATTATTTGATATAATAGAAACAGAAATAGTATTGCTAAACATTTGATATGACCTTAGTTGAATGGTAAATTGCAAATAGAAATAGATGGCTTTCATTTTAAGCATCTCATTTCAGTAGTAGGAGTAGAATACAGCCATTTTCATCCACTGCCTTATCCTGACCAACACCTATATTTCTTTTGCTTTAGATCCAATTTCACTTGTTAGAGATCATCGCGCAAAAGAAGTGTTAACAGCTCAAGGTATATCTGTGCGCTCCTTTAATGCCGATTTGCTCTATGAACCATGGGAAGTTAATGATGAAGAAGGTCGCCCGTTCACAACATTTTCTGCTTTTTGGGAAAAATGCCTTAGCATGCCTTATGATCCTGAAGCTCCACTTCTCCCGCCTAAGAGGATTATAACTGGTTTGTTCTCATTTGAGCTTCCCCTATCTCTTATTGGCTTTCCGGATATAATTTCTGCTCTTGTTTGTACATATTCTGTTTAAAATATGTTGCTTTTGCTTACTGTTATGTTCCAACAATGAAGTATACAAATAGGGAGATCTACCTCGAGGTAATAGATATATTAACTGTCAGATTAAAGTAATGCCATTCCACTGTAATGAACCTGTCGCAAGGCGGCTCTAAGCTCCGAGAATCACTACATGGTGCATAATGTGCTTGTTGGCAGATATTGAAGTCCTTCAAAAATGAAAAAGGAGACTCTGAACATGTAGATGTTTGAGCTGTCACTAATAAGCTAAGGATCAAAACAAATTCTTGTAATGGTATTAATGCACTTATAAGAGTACTGGTTTAGAGTTTAACCTTTTTTTTATATTTGGTGATTTGCAAACTTCCAGGTGATGCATCAAGATGTCCTTCGGACAACTTGGTATTTGAAGATGAATCAGAGAAAGGAAGCAATGCACTTCTTGCTCGGGCATGGTCACCAGGGTGGAGCAATGCTGATAAAGCACTAACTACTTTCGTTAATGGACCGTTACTTGAATACTCACAGAACCGCAGGAAAGCTGATAGTGCGACGACTTCCTTTCTGTCTCCACATTTACACTTTGGGGAAGTCAGCGTTCGTAAGGTATTCCATTTTGTTCGCATCAAGCAAGTTTTCTGGGCTAATGAAGGAAATAAAGCTGGTGAAGAAAGTGTCAATTTGTTCCTCAAGTCCATTGGGCTTCGGGAATACTCCAGATACATGAGTTTTAATCATCCTTATAGCCATGAAAAGCCGCTGCTTGGTCACCTAAGGTACTTTCCGTGGGTAGTGGATGAGGGCTATTTTAAGGCGTGGAGGCAAGGTAGAACGGGTTATCCTTTGGTTGATGCTGGTATGAGAGAGCTGTGGGCAACCGGCTGGCTACATGATCGTATCAGAGTCGTGGTATCTAGTTTCTTTGTGAAGGTTCTGCAGCTTCCGTGGAGGTGGGGAATGAAGTATTTTTGGGACACATTGTTAGATGCAGATCTTGAGAGTGATGCTCTTGGTTGGCAATATATCTCTGGTACCCTACCTGATGGTCGTGAGTTTGATCGGATTGATAATCCACAGGTATGTCGGGTAATTATTTTTAGGGAGAATATCTTCTTTCATTCAAAATTTCAAAACTTCAAACATAGTATACGGACTCACCAGTTATAGACAGTTCATCCTATCATGGACAATTCTAATAGCTCCAGGACTAGTCTATGCTTATGAATATTTAAAGCGTTCCACGTTATGGTCATTGTTATTTTCAGATTGTAAGTTATTTCCAAGGCACTGACTTGCTAGTAAACATTCCATGAACATCTCATGGGCGTCAATCTTCTTGCTTTGGCATTCAACAACCACAAAGTGCTAAAGCTAAGACAGAATGCGTATGGGAGCGCGAAATTGCAAGTTGTGATTTTTTTATATCCTGAGATATTAGTACAGTGCTTGAGAGATTCTTTTGGTATTGAATTGACTTGAAGTTTGAATTTCTATCTATAATGCACAAGTAACCTAAAGAAATACTGGTGAGAAATGAATAGGACGGACTTCAGTTTAACTCTGTATCATTTCTTTTGTTTTCCTTTCTTGTTTTTTCATGAAAAACAAAAGAGAAACCTGCAGTTTTTACTCTCTATCTTTTTTATTTTCTGTTTTTCCTCTTGTTTTATAATGCAACTTTATTTGAATAAGTTATTTGAACCTGTTGTTCTCTTTCGTGTAGTTTGTGGGATACAAGTGTGACCCTCACGGGGAATATGTGCGGCGGTGGCTTCCTGAACTGTCTAGGCTGCCCACCGAATGGATACACCACCCGTGGAATGCACCAGAATCTGTACTTGAAGCTGCTGGCATTGAGCTAGGTACCAATTATCCTCTTCCCATCGTTGAAATTGATGCAGCAAAAGTAAGACTAGAACAAGCCCTATCACAAATGTGGCAGCACGAAGCAGCTTCACGAGCTGCAATTGAGAATGGTATGGAAGAAGGTCATGGCGACTCTGCTGACTCCCCGATAGCATTCCCTCAGGACATGCATATGGAAATGGACCACGAACCAGTTAGGAACAACCACCCCGTTATAGTTACTGTTCGACGCTATGAAGATCAGATGGTCCCAAGCATGACGTCGTCTTTGTTCAGAGCTGATGATGAAGAAACCTCTGTGGATATTAGAAATTCAGTAGTGGACAATAGAGCAGAAGTTCCAAACGACGTCAATGTAACTGAAGATCCTAGGAGAGACACACTTGACCAAGCCGTCACACAACCAGCTCGAACCAACCCCACGGTTGGTAGGAGAAATTCTGAAGATTCTACTGCAGAATCTGCCAGTAGTACTAGAGAAAGGGATGGGGGTGTAGTTCCCGTATGGTCTCCCTCAAGTACTAATTATTCCGACCAATATGTTGGTGATGACAATGGCATTGGGACCAGTTCATCTTATTTGCAAAGGCATCCACAATCTCACCAGCTAATGAATTGGCAGCGGCTTTCTCAAACAGGGTAAGATACTTAAAGAATCTTGAATCATCAGAAGAAAAAACGTTTATCGGAAAAGATAAAAATGAGGGAATGAATAACATTCCTATTTTAACATTCAGCTTGAGTGTTGCATGTAGCACAGACAAACATGAGTACCATGAAGCGCACTAGTCACCGATATGCTGATATGTCATTTGTTTGTCCGTCACATTTCGTGGTTGTCATGGTTAACTGGTGAAAGAAGCAATAGAGAATCAGCTGTTGAAATTTGCTGTTTCTCCTGCATATCATGTTTGGTACAGCTATGGCTAACTTCTCCATAACAAGTGTCTGTTTTGGTGCTGATGAGATATTTCATTTCCTGTTCTAAGACTCCTACGCCACCCCAACAATTGTTTTTTTTTTTGGGGGGGGGGGAGGGGGGGGAGTAGAAGAACACCAACTCAAAACTCGATGAGCACAATGTAAGTGATTACATAAAATTTGAAGTTGGCCACTAAGAAGTGCTATGTGAAATTTTTTTGAAAGTCAAACAAGCACAAGAAACATAAATCTGTCTTTTGAACGGAATATAGCAATATTTGTACACAAATATGATGCCATTTATTAAGGCCTTATCTTACTACAAGAGCATCTTGAAGAGTCCTGAAAATTTATTGACTTTTGGTTCTTTGACTTGCTAACAGGTGATCATTTATATGGAGTTACAATAGCTACAAGGTGGAGAAGCAAGTGGCTATTTGGCTCAGCACATTTAGTACAGCATTTATCTACTGCTTTCTCTCATAGTCCGATCCGAACGGCTGTCACTTTGTGTCCATATTCTCTAATTGATCAGGTGGTTTTGTCTGGAATTTCTTCCACATCTTTCGGACAGCCCCATTTTCCTGTTGTACAATATATGTGTCTCTGCTGTATAGTATAGAAGTCCTCATTTAGGCTAAATAAGTGTCAGAAAGGGGTTTAGAGTCCTCAATCAAGCTCACATTTGTGCCTCTTTCTTCTTTTTTCTGCTATTAAGTTTTTATGGCAATAACTTATTACCCAAGTACTGGCACTGATTAGAAGAACATTGTGGATATCATAGTCTTAAGCTCTGTTTGACAGATGTACATGTGGTTTAAGAAGCTTCATCTCATATTTATGTTGTTAGTACATTTGTCACTTATTCTATAAGATTTCTAGTTTGAAAATTTTAGTGTTTTGCTGGGCAGTTGGGTCTACAAAAAATGAAAGTTGTAAGGTGAGTTGTTAACATTTTCGGCTTAGTGTTGTGTGTGTATTATATCACTGCTTCAGAAAATATTCGGGTGTGTGTGTGAATTATACTACTGCTTCAAAAGATATTCAGGTACTCGGACAAGCCGTTCTCATTGGTAATGTTAAAGCACGATGTTGAACTTTATGTTCATAATATTACAAGGACAGCAAATCATGATAGTGTTTGATCCAAAAGTATTAGTGATAATAATCATGGTAAACTACAAGGCTCAATTGTTTTATATTAGAGTTTATGTTTTGTGTATTCACAGTGTACAAATTTTTACACCATCTTAAATTAACCTACAATAATATGTAACTCTTTATAGCAGGTCTTATATGATAACTTGAAAATAGAGCAATAATTTGCTTCTATCTTTTTAGTTTGCCCTAGTAATGTAAAGATTTTTTTTACACTTGTATATATATTTGACCTTTTTGTAAACACCTTTGGCTATATCAAGGCCTAAACTTCTTGCGAGATTATAGAAGGTCTAGTATCTCCCTGCACGTATAAATTTTGTGTTGAGGTTGTCGAAAAGCATGTCATGCTATGCAAATTGCATTCATAGAAGAGTTGGGACATATGGCTGGGCTGGGCTAGGCTAGCCAATTTTGATAACTCTATTGTGGTGGTTAATACGGTGGTGCCTCCTCGCCGTGCTTCACTCCGAAATTAGCACGGCGTGACCCCCAAAGACAGTGGCAGGATCCACCCCTTTACAGTGGGGTGGCATGACACCCCCTAAAATGATAAAAAATTTATATACCTATGTTGAAATTTTTTTAAATTAGGTTAAATATCTTATCCTACCACCCGCCGTAAATTAGATAAATGTGTCATGGCTGGTAGATCTTTTTGAAAGTTTTTTTGGTGTGTAAAATTCAAGTTGGAAATTATCTTGACCCTTGTCCAACTTTCACTTTTCGTGTGCTTTTTATTTTCTTTTTGTCCCAGTCATTTTCCTTTTCGGCTACCTCCCAATTTTCTATTTATCGTTTTATTATTGTTTGCATTTTTTTCTTTATTTTATTATTTATATGCGGTCTCTAACAAGAACACTCAAAAAACGAGACTCCAAACTTATAAAATTCTATAAAATAAGCATTCCTCTTAATCTCAAATTTATGAGTTTTCTTCTTTCATATCCAAAAAATTTGGGTCTTAATGGGAATTTTCGATTGAGATCAATTTTTTTCATCTTTTTTTATTATATCATAAAAAATTGTGTTATTCTATGGTTATTAAATATAATTTAAATCTCTTTAGTATTAGATTATGACAAAAAATTCGTAAGCATTGCTTTAAAAATATGAAATTTATGATTTTGATTTTTGAGAACTTGTAGCTTATTTAATTCTGTACTTGTGGGGTATAATTTATCTATTGAAGATATTTTTTAAAATTTCTTATTCTGATTGATGTAATTCCCTTATTGAAGATGTTATCTTACTTGTGTAAATTTATTTTTAATATACAAAAAGAGATGTAATTTCCTAATAAAAATGTTGATTTTACTTGTGTTGTTTTAATAAAGGTATGTTCCTTATTTAAAATGCTAATTACGTCTATTTTTTAATATCTGAGATGTAATTTTTGTATTTGAAAATAAAAAATATCTATTAAGTTGACCTGAATAAACTCAAAAAAACCGAATAAACATTCCTAACAAATTTCATATTAGTCATTACAAGGAATACATTAAAAGAAATTATGGCATCCGTCACCTTCAAATCCTAGATCCGCCTCTGCCCAAAAGGATGCTTTTAGTGGAATGTCTTCATTTTTTATGGTCTTAGCAAAATGCTCCCCCCCCCCCCCCCCCCCCCACCTTTTTTTTTTACTTGAACGCCATAGTTCTTTAATTTCTAAAGCTTAAATTTCTTGTTTGATGGTGAAAAATAAAAGTTAATGATCGATTTATTATTAAAATCGTTTGAATGTTGATAATTTGTGCTTAACCTTTTAGTTTAGACACATATTTTGTTGATTTACCGTAGAAAACTCGAAACTCCATTGTTGACCCTTAGAAAGTGTTAAAGAAGACAAGATTTTTTGATTTGGTGTTATTCGACCAAATTGGGGACTAAGGATTGTTTGTATTCGTAATTAAAAGCTTTGTTTCAAATTTGAGATCATTTGAAGCAGATTTGGGTGGTATGATCGAAAATAAAGTTACAAATTTGAATAACACTTGGTTAAAACAACCCAGAAAAAGTATGTCAACCCCATAGATTTCTATGAACAACTTAACAAATAGGTAGATAAAATATAACATCAACTCTATCGGATTGGGAGAGAAATCTTGAAGAGCAAAAGTATGATAATCCGTTAAACTTTGATGAGCAATTTAATCCGATAGAGAAACCGTTGAAAAACTTGTGCGAGGCCCGGAGTCATTTTTCAAATACCGAAAACTTTAAGGACATTCCGCTAAGACCACCCAAAAAGTCTCTTATATGTCAGTCGCCCTGCTTCACTACTCCTGAGATGTGGCCTGTTAAGGTTTCCATCACTCCCACCTCTCCCACCGACAACGAAGGCTCCTCAAAAGCTCAAGTACTTAATTTGATATTGTTGTATTTGTTATAACTTATAAATATTATGTGTAAGGCAACTTAACTTCTTAGCTTTTGTCCCTAGGCAGGTAATGTAATGCCTTCATAATTAATCCCAAATAAATTACTACCTATTTATTTGATTTGTGGGAGGTATATATTAATATTGGGAGTTCACTAATAGCACATTTCTCGTTTTCAAAGGGTATTTCAGAGCCTGTTTGGACATAAGAAGTATTTTTTTTTTTCAAAAAAAATTTACTTTTTTCGAAATCAGCTTTTGTGCATAAAATTTTCAATTTTCACTTGAAGATGCATTTTGAAAATTTTCGAAAAATTTGAAACTCCAAAAATCTGTTTTTCAAAATTTTCACTCAAAACACTCACAAAATTTCAAAAACAACCCAAAATTATATTCGTGTTCAAACACTACTCTAAATTTCAAATATTATTTTCACTTGAAAAATCTTTTCCCCCTATTTTAGATTTTTACGATTCTTATGTCCAAACGTCCACTCAATAGAACCTCGCAATGCACTTAAAGTTATCTTTATTCATAAAAGATTTCCTTTGGAATTATTTTATCTTTATGTGGAACAATGTTTTAAATGGCTTTTCTGGGACTCGTCCCGGGGCAGAACACTATCAAAACGCTTTGAGACTCATGTATGAGGCTTAGTTCAGTGAGACTTACGTCCCCAAGCACCCGATTGTGCGTCCTAAACACGCTTAACATTCAACGCTCGAGACTTACCCCATAATTCCTATGCAAATCATGTGTTGAATTCGCTAATTAGCACTGTTGACTCTCAAAATTCTTAACAAGTGAATGATTAAAGTTCTTTTTATCTGTTGGAATATGAAAAATGGGAACAACTCAAATAACAAACCATAGTATTGCATATTTACTAATTTAGAGCATCGTGAGGGTGAATATCATTAGAATATTTCTTCTGAAAATAGATAGCCAAAATTTATATCTTCATGTCTTAGTTCTATATCTCACTAAATTAATATATGTTTAGTATTTCTCTTTACTTTTTTTTTTTTATATTTCTTGTGAAGGAATAATATTTTAAATTACAGTGTTGATAAAATTTATTGAGTATTTACTTTTAAGGAGGTAAAATATGCAATTTGATTTTTAAGAGATTGTGATTTTTAATCGTTTGAAAGTTAAGATATTGTATTAAATTAATATTTCATATTAACTTAACAACATTGCATTATTTATACTTGTAAAGCATGCTAAATATTTTATTTTATATGGGTTTCTTCAAAAAAGATTAGTTTTCATAAATTTTTAATGTATCTTTTATAGTTTTTATAATGTTATATTATTAATTCATAAATTAAAAAATTAAAGATTCATGAGACTTACGCCCATATCTCGAGACTTTCGTCTCGCTCCGTATTGAGTAAAAACGTCCCGCCTCACGTCCTTAACTTTTAAAACACTGATGTGGAATGCATAAGCATATATCCCTATTTTAAAAGCTTTTATCTATCCAAGAAACAACATGGACTGTGTGGCTGCAGCGATTTCCCCTGCAATGGGATATCAGATGTGAAAAGAAGTTTTGGTTTCAAATAAGGCATAAATAATTACTCTCTTTCAAAAAAAAAAACTCAACTATTTTATTATTTCAACATTATATGTGTTTAAAAATTATTTATCGCTTTTTTTACTTTAAAAATAAGATTTATTTGTTATATCAACAAGTTCAAAATGTAATAAAATAGAAAAAATATCATCATCTTTAAAAAAAAAAAAAAAAAAAAAAAAAAAAAAAAAGACAAAGGTTGAAAATTTAGAGGGTTAAATACGTATTTGGCCATCAAAAGTTTGTGCAGTGACATTCTGAGTGTTATAAATATAGTTGAGTTGTTTTTCTGTTATAAACAAAAGAAATATGCCTTTACTAGATCAGACAGTTAAGCGACTTTGAATCTCCAAATACTATGATACTCTAACTTTGTTTGCTCGCAATTTTATTTCACATGTTGCATCATCAGTAAATTAAGACCTATTAGATTTATATTGAAAATGAATTAGTTAGAGTTGATGGGTTTCGAACACCAGATAGTCAAACAAAATAAGTTCTTTTAAATACTTTCATTTAAAAGGAATTTCACAAATAATATATTGTATAATATAGAAAACGAAGGACTTAACTGGACAGTAATAACTATGATATTATTGAAGTTCAAACTTGTATACTGCAATTTGAATTGTGATTTTTTAGTAATGAGTTGTCCCTAAGGACATATATTTTATAATATAATTAGATAGACGCTCCAAAAATATATTATTTCCTATTATAAAGCTGGTACTTGAAGTTATAAAATGCAGAACTGTTATGAAAATAATTATATTGTGGATGTTCATTTATTACTCCGCTATAGATAATCTTCC
>AWOL01S0199587.1:0-14597 GCA_000715115.1 Nicotiana otophora | reverse complement strand
AGATGTTGTTAACATGTTCCGGGAAGTTTGCATAAAACGCCCGAACAACCATTAAATGTGCTTCGTCTGTATCATAAAAACATATCCCCAGCCCTCGCCGGACCAGTTCACGATACATATTTGGGCAGTCATTTTGGAGGGACCCCATATCAATTCCCCTCTCTGGTCTTGGGTGACTTTCTATAGAAGTGTTCCTGGGAGGAACTGGATACGAACTTGTTACTATCAAACGGGCGAGCATTGGTAGAAACGCGCGTTGGGACGAGCCAGCTTGACCACTGGAGGAAGCACTTGTGGCTCTTCGTTTCTTAGATGATGTCATACATGAAACAAATACCAACATCAGCTAAACGCACAATATGTGACCAAAGAGTGGCTACTCAGACCACCAGCACATTTGGTCATGAAATTATATTCTCAAGTTGATTTGGACATTTAAACAAACACCTGATGGGCCCAGTTCACCCATGCTCCCAAACAACAAATCTTTAGCCCCCAATTTGACAAACAAATCCACCAATGTCACACCCAACCCATCATGGTGAAATTTAACTAGTACCCTAACTCAAAACATATATAATTAAACATCGAGAGAAAAAAAGGAAACAAAAAAACTAACAAAAATCTACTGCAATTCAAGGCTAAGAAAGGAAAATAAACAAAATCAAGAGGGAAAAACATCTCACTTACCTGAGGGGAACTTGTGAGGCTTTGGGTTGGGGAGAAGAAGGATTAAGATACTTTAACGGATGGTTGGGGTCTATTTAAGGAAGATGTGAGAGAAGGGGGTTGGGTTAGTCTTCTTTAGAAGAAGGGAAAAGGGGAAGAATTTGAGATTGGGGGGCTTTTAGAAGGGAGGGTCGAATTTTGTGAAAGAAAGAAAGGGGGGTGGTTTAAACAAGAACGGAAAAAAAAAATTATCTGTGCGCGGCCGCACACATGTGATAGTGAGGGGCCAAAAATGCACGGCCATGTGCGTGGTCGATGCGTAGCCGCACATGTTTGGCAGTGAGGGCCCGAAAGTGCACGGCCATATACGCAGTCAATGCGCGGCCACGCACGTTTGCATTTTTTTCCCGATTAATACCTACTACGTCATAGTACACAGTAACTTCTATCTATTCTATGTTGTGAACAAATGTGAAGTGGAAAGAAAAGAAAATTCTAACTAGCAGAAAGGTCAGAGGTAGTTCTGAGTTATAGCCGTCAGCTTGACTCAACCGGACATCCTCAGTTGATTTTTATGCTCGAGGATTACTGTACAAATACTCCAACAAGATACGGTTTCAGTCAGTTCCCATTTACTTTGAAGCTTTCTGTTCCGTCTTGGTTCTGGATCTCAAACGCCCCATATAGTGATACATGTTTCACCACATACAGTCCTGTCCATCTAGACTTGAATTTTACGGGAAATAATATGATTCTACTGTTGTATAGTAAAACTCCGTCCCCTTCATGAAACTCCTTTGGCTTAATCAGACGATCATGCTACTTTTTAGTCTTTTCCTTAAAGATCCGCACACTTTCATATTTGTCCAGTCTGAACTCTTCCAATTCATTCATCTGCTCCAACCTGTGATCACCTGCAAGACTAAGATCAAGATTAAGCATCTTAATTGCCCAATAAGCCTTATGTTCTATCTCAACAGGTAGGTGACACGACATGCCATACACTAATTTGAATGGTGAAGTCCCTATGGTCGTTTTGAACGCAGTTCTATACGCCCATAGTACTTTATCCAACTTGACAGACCAATCTTTTCGAGAAGCACTAACCATCATTTCAAGAATTCATTTTAGTTCCCGATTAACCACTTTGACTTGCCCACTAGTTTGGGCATGGTACGGGGTTCCTGTTTTGTATCTGAGCCCACCCTGTACTTAGACAGTAGTGTAGCAAACTGCTTATTCACAAAGTGTGACCCATTATCACTGATGATCACTCGAGGTGTCCCAAAGTGGGTAAAAATATTTTTCCTCAAAAACTCACACACCACCCAAGCGTTATTGGTCCTAGTAGGGATTGCTTCTACCCATTTAGAGACGTAGTCAATGGCTACTAGGATATACTCATAAGAATGCGATGTTGGGAACGGTCCCATGAAGTTGATGCCCCAAACGTCAAAAATGTCACATACCAGAATGGAGTTGAGTGGCATTTCATCCCTCTTGCTAATGTTACCTTCACTCTGACACTTGTCACATGCAGCTACATACGCGCTTACATCTTTGTACAAAGTTTGCAAAAAGAACTCGGCTTCNGCTTTCATGACCTTTGCTGCAGTGCGGTTTCCACCATAGTGACCTCCAACTGCTCCATCATGGTAATGAGATAGAATGCTTGCCATTTCTCCTTCGGGCACACATCGTCGAATCATACCATTTGCACATAGTTTAAACAAGAACGGGTCATCCCACAAATAAATCTTTACCTCGCCTTGAAGCTTGCTTCTTTGATCACGAGTGAGGTCATGGGGTAACCATCCAGCCAAAAACTTGGCTATATATGCATACCATGGTGGCGTTTCGGAAACCGCTGCTATGGAAAAGATCTGCTCATCAGGGAACTCTTCCCTTATTTCGTCTGTTTCAACTGGGGTTTCTCAAGCCGAGATAGATGATCTGCGACTTGATTTTTTGTGCCCTTCTTATCTTTTATTTCCAAGTCAAACACTTGGAGAAGCGACACCCACCGTATTAGACGTGGCTTGGATTCCTTCTTACTCAACAAGTATTTCAACGCTAAGAGACCAGTGTGTACAATCACCTTGCTTCCCACCAGGTATGATTTAAACTTGTCAAAAGCAAAGACCACAGCAAAAAACTCCTTCTAAGTAGTGGGATAATTTACTTGAGCATCATTCAATATCCTGCTTGCATAGTAGATGGGTCTAAACATTTTATCTCTTCATTGCCCCAGAACCGCTCCATCAGCTACATCACTCGCATCATAATAGGAGCACTCACAAGCTTTTCCTTTATCAACTCAAATTCTCTTAAGCACTCCACATTGAAAATAAACTTGGCATCCTTCCCTAGCAANAAAAGAACTCAGCTTTCATGACCTTTGCTGCAGTGCGGTTTCCACCATAGTGACCTCCAACTGCTCCATCATGGTAATGAGATAGAATGCTTGCCATTTCTCCTTCGGGCACACATCGTCGAATCATACCATTTGCACATAGTTTAAACAAGAACGGGTCATCCCACAAATAAATCTTTACCTCGCCTTGAAGCTTGCTTCTTTGATCACGAGTGAGGTCATGGGGTAACCATCCAGCCAAAAAGTTGGCTATATATGCATACCATGGTGGCGTTTCGGAAACCGCTGCTATGGAGAAGATCTGCTCATCAGGGAACTCTTCCCTTATTTCGACTGTTTCAACTGGGGTTTCTCAAGCCGAGATAGATGATATGCGACTTGATTTTTTGTGCCCTTCTTATCTTTTATTTCCAAGTCAAACTCTTGGAGAAGCGACACCCACCGCATTAGACGTGGCTTGGATTCCTTCTTACTCAACAAGTATTTCAACGCTAAGAGACCAGTGTGTACAATCACCTTGCTTCCCACCAGGTATGATTTAAACTTGTCAAAAGCAAAGACCACAGCAAAAAACTCCTTCTAAGTAGTGGGATAATTTACTTGAGCATCATTCAATATCCTGCTTGCATAGTAGATGGGTCTAAACATTTTATCTCTTCATTGCCCCAGAACCGCTCCATCAGCTACATCACTCGCATCATAATAGGAGCACTCACAAGCTTTTCCTTTATCAACTCAAATTCTCTTAAGCACTCCACATTGAAAATAAACTTGGCATCCTTCCCTAGCAATTGTGTCGACGGCTTGATAATTCTGGAATTATTTTTTATAAACCTCCTATAGAACCTAGCATGTCCCAAAAAGCTTCTTATGCTCTTCATCGAAGTCGGGGGAGGGAGCCTAGCAATAACATCCACCTTAGCTTTGCCAACCTCAATTCCATGTGCAATTACCTTGTGTCCCAGGACAATTCCCTCATTTAACAAGAAGTGACACTTTTTCCAGTTAAGAACCAAGTGAGTAACTTCATAACTTTCAATCACGAGATTTAAATGCATCAAACAATCCTCAAAGTCATCACCAAAAAGGGTGAAATTATCCATGAACATCTCAAGACACTTCCCGTTTAAGTCGGAGAATATAGACATCATGCACCCTTGAAAAGTGGCAGGTGCATTACATAGCCCAAATGGCATTCTCCTGTAAGCAAAAAATACCTGACGGGCAAGTGAATGTGGTCTTCTCAACATCTTCTGTGGCAATGGGTATTTGATTGTAGCCTGAATACCCATCCAGAAAGCAGTAGCATCCATGTCTAGCCACCTTCTCAAGCATTTGATCAATAAAAGGGAATGCAAAGTTGTCTTTCCTAGTTGCCTCATTTAGCCTTCTATAATCAATGCACATTCTCTACCATGTGACTGTTCTTCTGGGGATCAATTCATTATCTTTATTTTTCACCACTGTCATGCCCCCCTTTTTGGGTACAACTTGCAGTGGACTGGTCCACTGGCTATCAGAGATGGAGGAAATTACTCCCGCATCTAGCAATTTGATAATCTCCTTGTGCACTACCTCCTCCAAATTTATGTTTAGCTTTTGTTGAGGCTGCACCACTGGCTTACTATTTTCTTCCAGCAGGATTTTGTGCATGCATATGGCTGGACGGATTCCTTGAATATCAGCTATGCTCCAACCAATGGCCTTCTTGTACTTTGACAGCAGCTCCACCAGTGTTTGCTCATGTGTACCTGTCAAATCAACAGAAATAATCATAGGAAATTTATTAGTTTCAAGAAAAGCATATTTCAAGTGAGTGGGGAGGACTTTCAATTCCACATTAGGCTTAAAAGCCTCCTCTTTTATTTCCTCCTCATCAACTACTTGCTCCTCTGTTTCAAGAGCTTTAACCTCTTTCTTTACTTCAGGATCTTCATCATCCATTGTGCCAGACTGGGTAATACACCTCTCAAGAGTATCCTACACAAGCTTGTTCGACTTGTACTTCTCAGCCAACTCCCCAATGATATCTAGCTTGAAACACGAGTAAGCAGATACCTCATCACTGAGGTATTTCATCATTCTCTTTATCTGGAACACTACTTTCTCAGTTCCCACTCTAAGCATAAGCTGCCCCTCATAAATATCAAGGATGGCTCTACCTGTACACAAAAATGGTCTCCTTAGAATTAAAGGTACCTCTCTATATCCACCACAATAAAATCGACGGGGAACACAAACTTGTCCACCCGCACTAGAATATCTTCAATGATTCCCTTAGGTAGAATGGTGGTCTGGTCGACCAGTTATTGGGACACTGATATTGGTTTGATCACTAAAAGTTCACCTTCCAGTTTCTTGAATACAGATAGAGTCATTAGATTTATAGACACGCCTGAATCACATAGAGACTTGTCAAAACTTTCACTCCCCAACGAGTATGGTATGGTGAAGCTTCCTGGGACCCCCACACTTTTGAGGAATTTTGTTTTGCAATATAGAACTGCAGTAGGCATTCAGCTTGACCATTGTTGTCTCCTCTAATTTTTTCTTGCTAGATAGGATTTGCTTCAAGAACTCTGTATAAGCGGGCATCTGAGTGAGTACTTTTGTGAACGGTATGTTCACATAAAGTTGTTTGAGCATCTCCAAGAATCGCCCAAAACACTTGTCAAGTTTCTCCTGCTTCATCTTTTAAGGGAAAGGTAGGGCTGGCATATGTCTACTTTCTTCAAATTCTTTCTGCATCCCGCTATTCTAGTTCTTTTGATCTTCCTTCTTCTCCTCTTATGGTGTCTCAGTCTGCTTGTTAACCACTTTTGATTTATCCTTCACTATTGGATCAGTCAATTCTTTTCTGCTTCTCAGAGATACTGCTTTGATTGTTTCCTTCGGGTTCTTTTCAGCTTCGAATAGAAAAGTCCCAGGAGCCCTATCAGACAATAAATTTGCAATCTGTCCCATTTGCCTTTCTAAGTTCTGGATAGTTATGCCCTGAGTCTCGAATTTTTCATCTCTTTTGTTGATGAATGACTTCATGAGATCTTTCATATTTGACTGATTTGGCTGTGGTGGCTTGTACTGTTGCCTTTGTTGGTTCTAAAAAGCTGGTGGTTCCTAACCCTGTGGTCTGAGAATATTTTGTTTCCATGAGTTCAAGCTCCCATTAGGTAAACTCCACGAAAAATCTGGATGTCTTTCACCTATAGCATAAAAGTTGTTCCCACCTTGGTAGTTCCATCTATTAAAATTTCCCACAGCGTTGACCTCCTAAACTGTAGCTTGACACTCGTGTGTAGGGTGTCCCATCCCACATATATCACAACCCACATGTGGTTGAGTTTTCACCTGATCCATAGTCAATTGCTTGGTGTCCTTAGCCATTGCTTTAATTTGTGCCTGCATTGGTACAGTCGATTCTAATTGGTGCACCCTTGCTGATGTTTTTCGATCCCCTTGGTTTGTAGACCATTGATTTGTATCCTCAAATATTTCATTCAAGAGAGTGACAATTTCTTCTGGAGTTTTCTTTATTAGAGGGCCTACAACTGCACTATTTAGCAATCTCATTGATGACTTGTTTAAACCATCCTAAAATTCCTGAAGTTGCATCCATTGTTCTATTCCGTCATGATGGAACCTCCGCAACAGCTCCTTAAATCTTTCCCATGCTTCGAACACTGTCTCTCCTTCGCTTTGGCTAAAATTATGAATCTCCTTCCTCATCCTTCCCGTCTTAGCAGCCGAAAAATATTTTTCCCAAAACTTGGTAGTCATCTCCTTCCATGTACGGATTGACCCTATAGGCAAACTTCTCAACCACTGCTTTGCATCATCCTTCAGTGAGAACGGGAATGCTCTGAGGTATATAGCATCATGTGATGCTCAATTATAGCGGAATGTGTTCATTATTTCATCAAAGTCCATCAGATGGTTGTTGGGATCTTCATTGGGTTTTTCTCTGAAAATGCAGTTATTCTGAATGGTTTGGATGACTCCCTGTTTGAGTTCAAAATTATTGGTATCTATGGGTGGAGGCCTCACACTAGAGTGTTGCTAGTTGTACATCGGTCTAGCATAATCTCCCAGTGATCTCCCAGGCCTAGGACATGTATTTTCAAAGCCATCCTCGATAATTCAATTGGGATTGAGTCTTCGATCTCCATCAACCATTTCATCCACAATTCTGAGGCCGCTTCCGCCGCTAATCGTGCTTCCTATTTCTGAGCCGCCTCTCAGGAAGCTAGGTCTACTATCTCTTTGTTGTTTACCATTTTATCCTGAGTTGAAGGCTGACCCAACAATAATACACTTGCAACTTTCTCTCTTTTCAACTGCCTCAGGTGTTTCTCTAACTCTGGGTCGTATGGTACTAGGTCCTTTGAAGAAGATCGAGTCATACACCGCTAAACTTAAACTATTTCCTGCACACAGATGAAAAGAGTGTAAAAAAAGAAAATAAAATAAAGTAGTTCCTGAATTAGCATTGAAAACTAAAATAAACACTATTATTTGCCAATCCCCTGCAACGACGCCAAAATTTGACGAGAGCAAAACCGACATATAAACTTAGGTTCGCTAATCAAAAATAGTGTAGTATTAAATCGTCTTCACGGGGATTGGTTTCAATAATGTTATATTAATTCTTTAGCTTAACACTATCCAGGATAATCAGCCTATTGATTTATAATCTTATTGATTACAAATAAACTACGATTATCAGCTGTAAGAAACCGATGATACCCGAATGATTAGTAAAAACAAAGGAATATCGATGAGAGAGCCAAGGATAATGACAAGATATGTGATCAACTATTGTTCAGGGTAATTCTATGCTAAATTCACTCTTAGCTTCTACTGATTCTCTCGATTTCAACAGATGATTGGGCTACTTCAAAGATTTCAAATCTTCTTCCGAATGAATTTGATTCCCTTAGATAGCCCAATAACAGGCCCTATGAATGTATGCACAAAAATAGTGAATGAATGATCCTTCAGAGAACACCTCTCGATTATTCTCCTGAACTGGGTAAATCAATAACTCCTTAAGCTCTTTCGATTACCTAGAAGATGCGTAAAATCAACCCAATTAAGATAACATAGATCTAATAGCAGTAAACTTCTCTATCGATTTATGTAAGACTACAATAACCCTTGCAATTAAATTAAGAACTCATTCGGGAATGTCGAGCAATTAATATAGAGTAAAACCCAAAACAATTATTAATTCACAACATCCGTCAACAATCCTAAGGAGAATTACTCCACAACGAAGAAAGTATTCAAAACGAGAGTACTAGAAGAACAAGAAGACATTACAATTCCCAAATTCCCCCCAAACTTTCGTATTTAGTGAATTTGATTAAGTATATCGATTTCCCGTTGCTTCCGTCTTCTTCTCTCTTAAAAATTCCTTCTAAAAAATCTAGACCCCATCTTTTAGACGAGCTGGGCTTCATATAGGTCAAGGAATGTCTCCCCTGGAATTATAATTTTAGCCCTGCAAAATATTTCCTTGGAGGAACGTGAGCGGCCACGCACCTGGGCAGGTGACCGCGCATCTGGCGCGCACATTTGAAAGTTTCTGCTTGACTTGTGCGGCCCAGTGCACGGTCAGTGCACGGCCGCGCACCTGGGCCATTTTCTGCTCTTGTTTTATTTCTTCTTTTTAAGTGTGCGAACTTCCGTTGATCCTCGAACGAGCTCCCAATGTACTCCATAATCATTTTCTTGGCCCCAACACTCCATATTAGCTCAAAATGATTCCGAACCCTATTTTAGCATAAAGTAATTAGTCAGAGCAATTTACTACCATTTAGCACTCAAACATCTGTAAAGTGCAGCAAATTAGAATGCAAATAGTGGCCAAAACACATAGTTATAGCCTACCATCAGTACCATCAATCAAAAACCTAAGGGGTAGTTCTCCCACACAAAGTTAGACAAAATACTTACCTCAATTAGGTCAATTCATCACTCAAAAATAGCTTTTCCTTTAAAATTGACCTCCATTCCGCTCAAATCTAGCAAAAAATGACTTAATATTAACAAACAATGCAAGACAAGCCAATTCCAATTAATAAAGTTAAGATCTTTAACGAAAATCAAAAAGTAAATCCTGGGCCCGCACCACGGAACCCGACAAAACTCATAAATTCTAAATACCTATTCCGATAAGAGTCTAAACATACCAAAATCATCAAATTTCGACCTCAAATTGGCCTTCAAATCATCGATTTGTGTCTTAGTTACTACAATCCCCCAATTTTTTCAATTTAAATTATTAATCAAACACTAAAATCGAGGTTGGAATCATGAAATAAGATCAAATCTGAATCTAAAATACTTAACCCAATCCAAATAGTGAAAATTCCCTCCAAAATCGCCCAAATCTGAGCTCCAAACCATGCTAGAAAAATAAAAAAATTCCGAAACATGAAAAAATGCAGCTACTGTCCATGACCGAATAAGATCTTACATGATACAAAAACTAATTTTTGATACTCATCATGATCCTTACGAGATTACACCCCAGATAGGCTCTTGAATCACCCAATTTGGCCTTAAAATGAGAGAGATATGATATTTTAAAGTTTTAAAGAAAGTCAAAAAATTTTAGGGACATAAATGGTATTTATGTTATTATTTACACCAGAATGTTTTTTTTAAAAGAACCAGCAATAAGAAAATCTTCGTTTTAGCATCCAAAACTCATATGGAACCTCCTGGACACAAACCATATATGAATATCAACCATAAAACACGCTACAAACTTGCCTGCACACTCAGAACACAGAAAAGAGGTCATCTTGACCCGATATTGACCATGGTCAAACTTCCAATCCTTAACTAGTTTCTCAACTAATGATCCAAAATACATTTGCGCCCCTCGGGACCCCATCTAATCATACCAACTAGTACAAATATATTATCCAAACTTATCCAAAGCCTCAAAGCACCTACGGGAATAGCACAAAGAATCGAGGCTCAAACTGAATAAAATTTTTCTTAAGTTGTTAAATCTTTATTATTTCAAAAGAATGTCTGAATCACACTTAAACACTTTGAATTATTTCCAAACTTTCGATACAAGTTCAATTCAATAATTTAGACCCATTCAAAGTCTGAGAACACAAATTAGAGTCCAATAACATCAAAGTCAATTGTTGGTCAAACTTATGAACTATTAAGATCTTCAAATTACCAACTTTCGACAAATAGTGTCGAATTTTTTTAGGAACCTCCGAAACCAAATCCAAACATACG
This sequence comes from Nicotiana otophora, assembly GCA_000715115.1. Taxonomy (NCBI): domain Eukaryota; kingdom Viridiplantae; phylum Streptophyta; class Magnoliopsida; order Solanales; family Solanaceae; genus Nicotiana; species Nicotiana otophora. The sequence goes on along the minus strand of AWOL01S0199587.1, from coordinate 4,288 downwards.
TACAAGTCAAAAGTCGTCATACAAACCTATCGGACAATCAAAACCTGGTTCCGATTCCATTTACCCAAATGTCAAACCTTGGTCAACTCTTCGACCTTAATGCTTCTATCTCATTCTTCCAAATCAATCCCGAACTGCTCGAAAATTAAAATCAACTATACACACAAGTGATAATAAATAATATGAATCTATTCAAAGTCACAATCCATCGAATGGAACGCTAAAGCTCAAAACGACCGTTAGTGTCGTTAAATTCTCCCCCACTTAAACATACGTTCGTCCTCGAACGTGCCAAGAGTCGTTACAAAGCCATTCCATCGCTGTATAAACTTTCCATACACATACCTATGAGTGATCCCACACCACCTCAACCTATATAAGCCAGACAATACAACTTAACTAAAGATCCTTAATTCAACCTTCGGCCATAAACCTTAGAAACCAAATCCCAACGTCCGAAACTCATTATAAGACCTGAATCTCGCATTAATACATTGTATAAGCCAGAACAAGCTGAATCAAGCAACATCCTTAACCCAACGTATAATCACATGATATACCCCATAACTTAGATGCTCGTGGCAATAACTTCCGACAACCATATCGGCCCAATAACAATCTCGGTGCCGGTAATACACTTTATGTCAAAATAAACCTCGTCCTGCACCATTTGCAATGCTTCTAGTGATAAAAGAAACAGGAAAAAACTCATAACCACCAATGAAATCAACAAGTCAAGAAGTTGCCTCGTGAGACAAGGGACCATTACCCAATTCAGAGTGGGAATGTGGTATAGTGCAAATCTCAGGTTTAGAAACCTCATCTCAGCAAATACAAGCAGTCTAGCTGACAAGTCACACCAAAACCACATGGGTTCTCACAACACAGTTCCTACACCAAACAAGCAATAACTCGTATATGCAGCAAAAATAGAAGGAAATCAAGGCATGATGACTACCTAACAACTACAACATATATAACAACAAAAGAATAATTTCATAACTCATCCCACAAAGGGAAATTAAAACACGAAATAAATGCAAGGAAGGGCATTCCACACAACTCTGTTGCGGCACGCAGCCGGATCCCAAATATATCAATCCTCATAGGGATACCCATCGAGCCAAAATGTCCGGGCACACTAATCGCATATATTCCAACATCAAGAATGTTAGAGTGCACAACTATAATTATGGAAAGATGAATATGAATAATACGATACGGAGAAAGGAAATCAAAATTAAGGTGCAATAAGAAAATCACCATCATGAGGGCTATCTCGCCCATATCGCCATAACGCCTAAATGGGATTACAACAGGCGTGTGAATAATCATATAACCTCACAACCCATCATAGCATAAGAGAGAAGCACATAACATAGATTGTGGCATGAATAACATCCATTATGCCCGGTAATATACTCACGATACAAATTGCATAAGTGTAACCAAATCTAATCTGATATAGAATACACATTCTCACTAGGTTTACATATAGCCCCCAAACTAGTTCTAATCATCCCTAGACAGGTAAATAACCTTCCAAAAGTCCATAGTAACCTATATATAACACATACCATCAATTATCCAATTCTCCACACTTTTTCACAATCCGCAATCAAGGAACGGTCTGTCTACGAGGACATCCAGTCCCTAAACCTCATGAATATCAGAATCCCCATACCCGATCTCAACTATGCTACTCAAATATCTGATACATTATTCATACTCCATCATTTTATGGAAAAACCCCATATATGTCTTCCATGCCACGTATCAAAACCTGAACCTCAGAAGACCAAGACCATGTGACCACTATAACATTAGTCAGGCATCCGAAAGTTCAAACACAAGGTGCCTCCTAAAATGCACACTCTTCTCATGCGGTATCCAATAGTGCCAGCATCATCTTAACTTCTAAAATTGTCCATGTATCTAGGACTCAAGACCTCATCCAGGAGAAAACAATAATGCGCAACATATGCTGTGTCACGACCCAAAAACTAGCCTGCCGTGATGGCGCCTAACGCGGTACTAGGCAAGCTGGCTTTTCGAAAATATTTCAAACACTTTTAACGGAAAATGAATTAAAGTAGTTTAAATAATAGAAGTTCTCATAAACGGGATAGAAAATCCAAAACACAACGCGAAAATTTCCAACATCGGGATGTCACTGAGTACATGAGCATCTAAATACCACAAGTTTGGAAAATACCGTCTATCACAGTCCGAAATAAAGTACAATAAGCGGGAAGATAGGGAAGGAGGAACAAGGTCTGCAAAAACGTTGAGCAACTACCTCGAAATCACTGAAGGGTCAGCTATATAGTGAATCAACACCCACCGTGTCCGGAAATACCTGGATCTGCACATAAAGTGCAGCGTGTGGCATGAGTGTGGCATGAGTACAACCAACTCAGTAAGTAACAAGACTAAATAAAGAACTGAAAGTAGTGACGAGATTTAGAATTATAGTTCAATTTCAATAATTTTCAACATAGGAAAGTAGGCATGCTTCCAAGTTCGACAATTTAAGCCTAATCAGTTAACTCATGGCAAGTCCAAGTGAAGTAGAATATAATATCTCTTAAAAATTTCAAGACATTGATGTGTGACAGATAAATGCAACAATAATGAATTCAAATGCATCCTCTTAGAGAAACAGTTACTCAATCCTCCCATTCACTCCAACCTCACAATCACTCATTCCTCTAAGTCGCTCAGCACTTGGCACTCGACACTCGACACTCGACACTCGCACTCAATAGGTACCTGCGCTTATTGGGGAGTCTGTATAGACTTCGGAGGGGCTCTTTCATCCCAAGCTCTATATCAAGCCAATCATGGCATAAATCAATGAAATATATTATGGCGTGCATCCCGATCCCATAAATATATTCACAATCAGTCCCTCAGCCTCACTCATTCATCAACCTCTCCAGCCTCTCGGTCTCTCATAAATCATGAAAATCAGCCCAAACAAAAATGATGTAATGTATCAGTAAGGAACAATAGAGAATGATATATTATATGCAAGTAAAATGGAGACTGAGTACAAACAGCAATTTAGCAGATAATTTAACATGTAAGACGACCTCTGTGGGTCCCTATAATACCAGCGCATAGCCTAAACATGATTTCTAATATGGTTTGCAGTTCATTTGTTATAACCCATGGAGCCTAAACATAATTTTCAACTATACAGTTCCATGGAATTTGACCTACGGTGGATGCCCACACGCCCGTCACCTCCAAACTAGTCACAAGACACATAATATGTGGTTTCATACCCTTAGAACCAGATTTAGAACTGTTACTTACCTCAATGCGAGCAATTCTCTTCTCCAACACACCTTTGCCTCGCAAATCGGCTTCCAAATGTCCCGAATCTAGCCATAAACAGTACGATAGAATCAACACGGGCTAAAGGAAATAATTCCATAAGAAAATGCTAAGTTATAAATCAAAAGTCAAAAATTGACTGAAAGCCGTCCCCTGGGCCCACGTCCCGAAATCCGACAAAAGTCACAAAATCCGAAAGCTCATTCATAGTCTCCGGTGTTAGTAAGTAAGGTAAAGTAAAGGTGAAAAAGGTTCATAGCTTCCAAATCCGAAGATACGATGTAAGATTGAAAGGTAAGTAAGTAAGGTAAAGTAAAGGTGAAGAAGGTTCGAGATACTCAACTGCAAATCCCCAAATCAAACCCTCCAAATCCATAACCTCAAACCCCCAATTTACACCTTAAATGCACACCAACTAGGTGAAAAAATCAATGGGAAAACAAGATTATTGATCAAAAATATCACGCCCCAAATATGGGGAGGCGTGGCTGGCACCCGGTGTCGTGCTGGCCCGAGTGAATCATTGTATAACTCATTTATTTTTCTTCTGTAACTATCATGGACCAGCATGGCCACAACTCATAATGTATATCTATAAGTGGGAAACACTGTATCACTGAACTATTTTTCTTAAAACATGAATACATATGGGCCGTCGGGGCCTCTGACATACTGTACAAAATGAACCTCTGTCTACAAAGCCTCTAGGATTATTTGACATCAAATGGGACAGGGTACCGACCTAGCCATAAGTCTTTAGCAAAACTCTGACACGATGACTCATAGACTCAGCTGCACTCCGAATGAGGTGGAGTCTTACCGATCACTTGCTGAATGTCAATCTCGTCTACTATGAGGGCTCGTCAAACTGATTATCTATACCTGCAGACATGAATGTAGCGTCCCCAACAAAAGGAGGTCAGTACGAATAATGTACTGAGTATGT
>AWOL01S0199533.1:0-23267 GCA_000715115.1 Nicotiana otophora | reverse complement strand
GGAGAAAACGGGGCGCGACAACACACACCAATGGATAATCAGATAAGGAATCCATATAGTCTCATGGGGAGACGGATGAAGAGCAAACTTTTGATAAGGGTGATGATCAGAGGGACAACAGAGGTAAACAGGTTGCTATTTCTACAACGGAACAGGGTGATGATGAAGTAAATTTGCAGATAGCCATCGCACATTCCCTTGAGGATATAGCTTCCATGGCTACCCCCATGACCACAAAGCCATCATCGGGTGAGGCCAGCAGCTCCCAGGTCTAGGACCCATTTCCGCAGCTTGCGAAACTCCTACCTTGGTCTCGAACACCACTGTCCAGTCGGAAGATCGACTCACTGCCTCCCTAATCTCAGCTCTCGACCCCCGGCCACATCAGACAGTCCAGCTTCTCCAAGCGCTTAGTACCCCCCAGGAAGCCCCTAAACTCTGCTCTTACTTGTTCAATGTATTGGTGATAATGCATGTTTCTATGTTGGGGTGGTATAGAAAGAACTTTTGCAACTTGAATATAATTGTTAGTCTTGACAGTGTAGACGTGTATATAGTAATTAATTCCCCTTGGTTTTTCTTTGTCGAGTTATTTTCCAATGGTGTAATAGTAGAACCATGGCTATAGCATGAAACATTTTGACTTGTTTGGTGCTTTTGTTCTAGATTCAAGCATGTGATAAGTTTTTGTGGAATCAATTGTACCTTTCTAATTTTGTGAATAAATAGTCATTTTTGTGAAATCGAGGCTTGTTCTTTGATGTTGCTTACTTAGAATCTCAATATCATGTGATGAAGCTTGGATTGCCTTGTATTCATTTGAGGGCTGAAATTATGCCAGTTCTAGCATTTCACGCATCATGAGTGGTGAGAATTTGTGAATAATGCATGTGCTCAACTTGTAAAGTCTAGAACTTGCCCGTTTGGTTCCTCAATGAAAATATTATGTTGATGATTGATTGTTGAAATGATCTTAGGCTTTCTTTGTGTTTGCTGTCATGACCCCAAACTCCCACCGCAGGATGTCGTGACGGTACCTAGTCTCTAAGACTAGGTAAGCCTAGCATACATGAAGAAATAATAGAAATAATAATAGAACTTCAAATTTAATCAAACCGACTATCATAAAGGAACTCTACAATACAACTGACAATAACTCCCAAAATCTTGTGAGACTGAGTCATAAGCTCTACACCAATGTACTGAGACAATCCCTAATACATCACTGTCTAAGTAAAGAGTATGCAATAAAATAAGCAAAGACAAAGGGTGACTCTGACGCCTGCGAACACCGGCAGGTATACCTTGAAGTCTCTGATCTGGAAGCTCTACTCACTGGTGCCTAGCCTGGTATGAGGTACCTAGATCTGCACAAAAGGATGTGCAGAAGCGTAGTATGAGTACACCACAACGGTACCCAGAAGGTATCAAGCCTAACCTCGGTAGAGTAGTGATGAGGTCAGGTCAAGACACCCACTAGGATAAGAATAAGAAGTTGAACAAGTATAATAGAGTCTAAAAATGTAAACGAGGAAAATGAGGCAATAAGGAAAATACAACAAGATAAACTTTAATTGAGTTTAAAGCAATAAATACAACAAGGAAGGAACATATAATAAGAACCTCAAGAAAACAATATAGACAGATACAAGTGAGGTAAATAAGAGATAATGACCAGAATCACAACCGAGGTACCACCTCATAAACTCATTCTACAATTACAATCTTTCCTTATATCACCGCGGGAGCCTTATATTTAGTTTTGAAAATCATGTTTCCCGAAATAGCTACTCGCATTTTAGCCTACCTTATCATACCATGTGGCTTCAAGTAGTTCCCCTATTAGTAACACGCGTATCAAGCCCACCTTATCTCACCGTATGCTTATCAACCCATATCCTTATACCACCGCATGCGTATCAATATCACAACATATCACAACTCACACCTCAAGTGCCCAAATACCACAACTTGCCAAAAGAATCAACAATATCAATATTTCCACAACAAATAGCCCATGGATCAACCACAATGTGTACAAGAGTCTCAACAATAGCAGCTGAAAGTGAATAGTTCAACAAGAATGGTATTTCAATAATTGACAACTTTGCCTCAATGTGATCACGAATTTTACAATTTCAACACCAAAAATCAACAATAAGATATTTCAAGAAATAATAACTTCAAGTAAGGTAACTCAACAGTTGAATAATTAACAAGGCAATAAGGAAACAAAATTGGAGCACCCCAAGGTGACACACTAGGCCAAATGAAAACCTTATCAAGCAACTCCTGTAACTGCTCCTTCAAATCCGCTGGGGCCATGCGATATGGTGGAATAGAAATAGGTTGAGTGCCCGGCAATAAGTCAATACCAAAATTGACATCCCTATCGGGCGGCATGTCCGAAATATCGGCTAGGAATATATCTGGGAAGTCTCTCACTACCGGAACTGACTTAACGGTAGGAGTATCTACACTGACATCTCTCACAAAAGCTAGGTATGAATCACACCCCTTCTCAACCATCTGATATGCCTTAAGGAAGGACACAACCATGCTAGGAACGTAATCCAAAGTACCCCTGCACACCAACCGCGGTAAACTTGGCATAGCCAATGTTACCATCTTGGCATGACAATCAAGAATAGCATGATAGCGAACCAGTCCATGCCCAAGATAACATCGAAGTCTACTATACTGAGCAACAATAGATCAACTCTTGTCTCAAACCCACCAATAAAAACTAAACACGATCGATGCACATGGTTAACAATAATAGAATCTCCCACAGGCATGGAAACATAAACAAAATAACTCAAGGAATCACGAGATATACTCAAATACGGAGCAAAGTAAGATGATACATATGAGAATGTGGAGCCTGGATCAAATAAGATTGATGCATCTCTATGACAAACTGGAAAACTACCTGTGCTAACTGCATCTGATTCATTCGTCCCCGTCCTACCCGGAAAAGCATAACATTTGGCATGTCCTCCCCCTCTAAGGCGACCCCTACAAACCTGACCTCCACCCCTAGCTGATTGTGCAGGTGGAGCTCCAACTGGAGCAGTAACCACATCCTGAGAAGTCTAGGGACCTTATAGGATAAGCCTAAGTAGACGGTGGAAGTGCACCCCTCCTGAGTATGGGGCAATACCTCACCATGTGATGGGTATCACCATACTCAAAATAAGCTCTCGGTGGGTGTGGTTGTTGAAACTAGCTCGGGCCTGGTCGGCAGGACTGACCGCTGAAATTACCCCATGCATGAAGTGCACTAGACAGTGGCGGTGCATAATGGGCAATCTAAGACCTGGAAGTAGCCGGAGTACCACCAGAAGCTAGAAGTGCTAAATGAAATGGACTGCTCACAAAGCCTCTACCATGGCGGACTGCAACTGGGGCACGGGCACCACGATACCCACCACAGTCTCGAGGCCTCTTGGCATCCATGTCCTCTCTCTCACAGTCCCACATACCCTCTACCCTCCGTGTGATCTCTACCAGCTGTTGATATGGGGTATCTGTCTCCAACTCTCGAGCCATGCAAAATCTAATACCATAATTGAGCCACTCGCTAAATCAACGGACTCACTCTCTGACTGTAAAAACCAAGGCAGGTGCATGTCTGGACAACTCACTGAATCTGATAGCATACTCTGACACAGTCATAGTACCTTGGCACGGCTTCTCAAACTCTGTATGCCATGCATCCCGAAGGCTCTTGGGAACAAACTCTCTCAAGAACATCTCTGAAAACTAAGCCCATATGAGTGAACCTGCACCGGCTGGGCTACCCTCCTCCTATGCCTGACACCACTGATACTCTGGTCCCGACAGCTGGAATGCAGTAAAAGCAACCTCGCTCATCTCAAAACTACCTATGGTGCGGAGAATACGGTGACATTTCTGTAAAAAAACCTTGTACATCCTCTATAGCTAGGCCGCTGAAAGTAGGAGGGTGGTACTTCTTGTACCTCTCAAGTCTAAGCTGATCCTCCTTAGATATTGTTTCCCTAACCTTAGGCTGAACTGAAACAACCGGTTGTACTACTATAACCTCTGGGACCTCATCAACATATACCCGCTGCTCTAGGGTACGGGCCGCGGGAGTCTGAGCTCCTCCCCCAGCCTGAGATGTGGCTGGTGGAAGTGGAATCAACCCTCACCTAATCTAGAGTACCAAATATGCTCAAGAACTATGCGAGGGTCTCTTGAAGTGTAGGGTTGGCAACGGGCACCTCAGGTGTCTGCCCCCCAACTGAAGCTACTGGTGGCTCCTCTACCGCAGCTCGGGCAGGTGCTCTTGCTGCACCACATGCCCATCCTCTGCCTCTATCCCGGCACCGGTCTCTCGCGGCTCTAGTAGGGGGGCGCGAGTGTCTGGTTGTCGAATCCAACGGTACATGTCCTCACCATATGTAAGAGAATTAAAAGACAAAGATTAAGAATTTCGAAGCCAACAAATTCGCATGATAAGGAATCAAAGAAGTGAAGTTTTCTAAAAGTTCCATAGCATGTCAAAGATAAGTACAGACGTCTCCGTACCGATCCACAAGACTCTACTAAACATTCTTATGACTCGTAACACCAATGAACTTAGGGCTCTAATACCAACTTTTCACGACCCCAAACTCCCACTAAGACCAAGTCAACCTAACATACATGAAGAAATAACATAAATAATAATAGAACTTTAAATTTAATACAACCAGCTATCATAAAGGAACTCCACAATACGGTTGACAATAACTCCCAAAATTTGGTGAGACTAAGTCATAAGCTCTACACGAATATACTGAGACACTCCATAATACATCACTGTCTAAGTAAAGAGTATGCAATTAAATAAGCAAGGACAGAGGGTGACTCTGAGTCCTACGCACGCCAGCAGGTATACCTTGAAGTCTCCGATCTGGAAGCTCTACTCACCGGTGCCTAGCCTGGTATGAGATACCTGTATCTGCACAAAAAGATATGCAGAAGCATAGTATGAGTACACCATAACGGTACCCAGTAAGTATCATGCCTAACCTCAGTAGAGTAGTGATGAGGTCAAGTCAAGACACCCACTAGGATAAGAATAAGAAGTTGAACAAGTATACAGTCTAAGAATGTAAACGAGGAAAATGCGGCAATAAGGAAAATACAATAAGAAAGACTGTGATTGAATTTAAGGCAATAAATGCAGCAAGGAAGGAACACATAATAAAAATCTCAAGGAAACAATACGGACAGATACAAGTAAGGTAAATGAGAGATAACAACCAGAATCACAATCGAGGTACCGCCTCGTAAACGCATTCCTCAATCACAATCACAATCTTTCCTTATATCACCGCGGGAGCCTTACATTTAGTTCTAAAAATCATTTTTCCCGAAATAGCTACCCGCGTTTTAGCCCACCTTATCACACTGTGTGGCTTCAAGTAGTTCCCCTACTAGAAGCACACATATCAAGCCCATCTTATCTCACCGCATGCGTATTAATCCTATCCTTATACCACCTCATGCGTATCAATATCATAACTCGCACCGCAAGTGCCTAAATACCACAACTTGCCAAAAGAATAAACAATATCAATATTTTCACAACAAATAGCTCATGTCTCAACCATAATGTGTACAAGAGTCTCAACAATAGCACCTGAAAGTGAATAGTTTAACAAGAATGGTATTTCAATAATTTACAACTTTTCCTCAATGTGATCACAACTTTTACAACTTCAACACCAAAACTCAACAATAAGATATTTCAAGAAATAACAATTTCAAGTAAGATAACTCAACAATTGAATAATTAACAAGGCAATAAATGAAACACTAACTTTAGCTAAGCATGTAAGGGCAAATAACAAGTAAAAGATGGGACAAGTATTAACAATGTCAAATAAAGCATGTAAGGATAGATTAACGATGATGGATATAACATGTTATGACAATCCGACTAAAGGCATGAAAATGAACTACATAACATAAACTAGTCATTTACCACATATAGCCCATGTACCCACTCGTCACCTTACATACGCGGCTTTCACGTGCCACAAATGACACAAAACAACTCCAATCCTAAAGGATAATTCCCCCACACAAAGTTAGGTAAGATACTTACCTCAAACAAGCTAACTCAATCCACTAATAAGCCTTTTCCATGAATATCCAACTCTGAATGGCTCGAATCTAGCCAAAATAACTTTATACCATAAATAAAAATCATAGGAAACTATTCTGGATAATAAAATTTGAAATCTTTAAAGAAAATCAAAAAGTCAACTTAAAAAGTCAACCCCTGGATCGCGTCTCGGAACACGACCAAACTTACAAAATCCGAATACCCATTCAATAACGAGTCCAACCATACAAATATTATTCAATTCTGACCTTAAATCGACCTTCAAATTCTCAACATATAGCTTATGCAATTTTCACAAATTTTCCCAATTCTTTCCAACTTAAAACACTAATTAAATGGTAAAAGCAATGATGGATTCATGTATAATAGTCGAATCAAGTTAAAATCACTTACCCTGATCAACTCCTTAAAAATATCTCTCAAAATTTCCCAAAACTGAGCTCTCAAACTCAAAAGATGGATAATGAAATAAAACCCTCGATTTCTCTATTTCTGCTCAGCGATTATCGCTTATGCGGCTAATCTCTCGCACCTGCGGAAAGGTCATCGTAGGTGCGGCCACCACTAAGGCCTAGAGACCTCCGCTCCTGTGTCCCATTGATGTGGAGCAAATCTCGCTTCTGCAAGCCTGCTTTTGCGGTTGATCGACCGCATCTGCGGTCGCGCACCTGCGCGTGGAATTCCGCACCTACGGTCATAACCCACCAATGCCCAAACCTCTTCTACGGCCCATGTTTGCTTCTATGGTCTTGCACCTGCTGCCAAATCCACACAGGTGCGATCACACCAGAAGCTTTAAGCTTCAGCAATTTCCTCAAGTCCAAACTCAATCTGACATCTATCCAAATCATACCCGAGGCCCCCAGGGCCCCATACAACATACCAGCACATCCCAAAACACATAACGAACCTACTCAAGGCCAAAAAACACATCAAACAACATTGAATCTATGAATCGCACCCCAATTCAAACCTATTGAATCTATGAACATTCAACTTCCAAAACTAACGCCGATTCATACCAAACCAACTCCAATTGACCTCAAATTTTGCACACAAGTCATAAATGACACAACAGACCTATTCTAACTCCCAAAATCGGAATCCGGCCCTGATATCAATAAAGTCAACTTCCGGTCAAACTTCTCAATCTTCCAAACCTTCAACTTCTAACTTTCGCCAATTCAAGCCAAAATGACCTACGGACCTCCAAATCAATATCTGAATACGCTCCTTAGTCTAAAATCACCATACAAAGCTACTCGAACCATAAAAACTCCATTCTGGAGTTGTCTACATAAAAGTTAAACTTCGGTCAATTCTTTCAACTTAAGCTTCCAACTTTGGGACTAAGTGTCCCATTTTACTCTGAAATTTACCCGAAACCAAACCAACCACCTCGGCAAGTCACATAGCCAAAATATAACACAGAGAAGGCAATAGATAAGGGAACGAGGCTAAAATACTCAAAATGACCAGTCGGGTTATTACATTTAGTAACTAATATTTGGCCAAATTTACCTCCTTTATGCATTTTGTACCCTAGTTGTTCCCCGTGGAGCCTTTTACCTTTCCTTTGGCTACCACACTACAAATTGTTACCCTTTTTGTGAAATTACCCCTTCTATTGAACTCTTCCCTCCTTGAATGTGATGAATGAGGCTTTAAGCCTAAGTTGGGGGTATTGGTATCAGTTGAGAAATAGTAGAGGAATGTATTGTGTGTAAAAACTAATCTTTTGAGGTTGTATCTTGTGAAGCGAGCAGCTAAGTCAAGAGCCAACGTACTTTAAACCAAAAGTTTAACGTCATTCTAAATCATGAAATGCTCACTCTTTCAAAAAAAAAATAGAAAAATGAAAGTGTTGAGAAAACGTGGTAAGGCAAGTAACTAAAGAGTGGCCATGAACTACAAGGTGGGTTGATAGTGGCAATTAGATATCAACAAGGGAAATATATGCTATTCGAGAAAGAATTTGTGTAGTGTTCAAGGAGGGTATAGTCACTATTTTCCCAAATATTCATCAAACCTGTCCCCAAGCTTACACTACAACCCGTGAAAAGTCCTTTTTGATCAACAACCAATTATTCTTGAGTTAGCAATGAGTTAAAATAAGGGCAAGTATCTGGACTGATACGTGTAGCACTTAGCTTTCTTTTTGAGTGCAAGAGTGCGTGATTATATCCCCTATACATATTTGTATTTGTTGACTTGGGGATTTTCTTTGCTATACAGACGCATGAATTGCAAGAGTTAGTAGAAGTTAGATTTCTTAAAGTAAGATGCAAGTGTATTTCTAGCTATTATGAGCACTATATTATTAATTTTGCGGCTCGAAGCTCATACCACAGTATAGAGAACAGAGGAATAGACTCGAAGAAAGCAAACTAAATCATAGATACGAAATTTTCCTACAAAGGGGTTGGCTTCAACAACCCATAGGGGACGGCTTGCGAAGCTACACAAATAGTTAATTTCCTTATAGTCGCAAAAGTTTTCCTACAAAGGGGCTGGCTTCAACAACCCATAAGGGACGGCTTGCCAAGCTACACAACGCATAAAACTTTTGTACTATAACCAACTTTAGCTGCTTCAACAACCCATAAGGGACGGCTTGCCAAGCTACACAAATAGTTAATAAAGGAAGTCACATGCTTGTTAGCCAACAATCAACACCATCTATAGTTATTGATATTTTGTGATCAGTCAGAAGTATATTAGTTCTTAGTAGGGTAACCTTTTAGTTGCTTGAGGACAAGCAAGAGTTTAAGTTGGGGTGTTGATGTGCCATAGAAATGCGGCACTTTCGATACTAATTTCATAGACTTTAGCTCATCTTTTAAAGCATTGTAAGTTATTTCTTAATTAGTTTTGGTGTTTTACAGGAAACCGAACTTGAAAAGTCAAGAACATAAAAGAGATGACAAAAAAACTAGGAAGAAGGCATATTTGCGACAGATATGCGACCACGGAACTGGTCTGCGAACCGTAGACCTATCGNGATGACAAAAAAACTAGGAAGAAGGCATATTTGCGACAGATATGCGACCACGGAACTGGTCTGCAAACCGCAGACCTATCATAGACGTAACAAAGCCATGTCAGTTTCAAGAGTCGGTTGACTATGCGGTCCTACAGCTTATTTACAGATCGCGGAGTTGATGCACAAATGCAAGAGGACTTCCAGTGAAGATGAATTTGCGGTCCACTATGTGACCGCGAAATCATTATGCGGACCGCATAATCAGTATGCAAGGGATATCTGGGAAGCTTGGTGATCAGATCTGTGGCGTTGCTAAAGGTGTGCGGACCACGGATTTTTTATGCAGTCTCATACTCAAGGCTATTTTTGTCACATTTTATCCGCATATTTTGGGCCATTATAAATAAAATAACTTGGATTTTGTGGGGGCATCTTGTCTTAAGACTCTGTCTTCTTTGTAAGCTTTTATGACTTTATTTATTGCTTTGTTCTTGTATTCTAGTATGAGTATCTAACTTTAAATACTAAGGTTGTAGACCCTAAGTGGGTGTAATGTTAATGGGTGTTTACTATTGAATATATATATATATATATATATATGGTGGTTGATCTTTCACTTGGAAAAGTAGGTTAGGGTTTGGTAGAATTGAATAGCAAGAACTCAAGGCTTTAAACCTTATTTAATAGAATCGCTTGGGAATAAGTTGGTTCTACTTGGCATAAATTGGTTGTTCTTAATTGTAACTCTTTTATATTTGAAAAAATCATAAAGAGGAAGTATCATCTAATTATTGGGAAATATTGGGTAGTCATTAACCATTTGCATATCAAAGGACCTCCCAATAGAAATATATCATATTAACACCGATAGCATTATATTCTATTGGCGGGGATATAACTTTGGTTTTTTAATCCTTTTAATCAATACTCTTAACAAAATAGCTTCTCTTAATAAATCACAATTACCAAACTCTTTTCAAACTAATGGAATAGAATTACAGCTTTAGTCGAGTGACGCGATATTCAAGTAATCTTTATAAACCTATTCCCTGTGAGATTCGACCCCAACCTAGTTTGGTTATTATATTTGACATCGACCGTGTTAGACCCTTTATATAAGTGTAATTTGAGCGTATCACTTACTATGACCAGGATTGATATTGCTTATGTTGTGCAAGTTCTCAGCCAATTTATGCACAAGGTAAAGCAATCACACTTAGAGGCTACTTTCAGAATAGTGAGACACATTAAGGTAACTCCTGGACTGGGTCTATTAATGCCTTCAGAAGGTTCTGGCAAACGAGAAGCCTATTGTGATTCAGATTGGGGAAGCTGTCTAAAAACTAGGAGATCTGTTACAAGTTATCTAGTGAAGTTTGGAGAAGTTATCATATCCTGGGAGTCCAAAAAGCAGGACACAATAGCTAGAAGCTTAGGAGGAGCAGAGTTGAGGAGTATGGCCTCCACAGTTGCTGAACTAACCTGGTTAACATGCCTATATCTCTCTACTGTGGCAGAAAAGTTGCAATTCAGATTGCAGCTAATCCCATCTTTCATGAGAGGACTAAGCATATCGACAATGATTGTCACTTTGTTAGGGAGAAGATTGTCCGAGGAATGGTAAAAAAAATTCACATCTCCACCAAAGAGCAACTAGCTGATTTGTTAACCAAAAATCTTGGAAAACTGCAACATGACTATCTTCTGTCCAAGCTGAGGTTGAAGGATATTTTTCAACCATCAGCTTTGGAGGGGGGAGGGGGGTGTTGAAAGTAGAGTTCGTAAGAATAGTTAGTTAG
The DNA here is from genome assembly GCA_000715115.1 of Nicotiana otophora. Classification (NCBI taxonomy): domain Eukaryota; kingdom Viridiplantae; phylum Streptophyta; class Magnoliopsida; order Solanales; family Solanaceae; genus Nicotiana; species Nicotiana otophora. The sequence continues at coordinate 12,343 of AWOL01S0199533.1, read as the reverse complement.
TGTTAGTGATAGTTGTACATAGCTAGGTTTAGTTAGTTAGAGTAGTTGCACAGTATATAACTGAAAGAAGGACTACACTTGTAGATGTATCGATCATTTGTTCAATCAGTGAAGATGTTCTCTCCATAACTTCTCCTATCTCTCTTCTTATCAACTAAGGATTGGATTCTAAAAATTATGAAGGGGTTTAGCGAGGGTGACCAAAAAAAAAAAAAAGAGTGCGGACATCCCTATTTTCTACTTGAGCCACATGTATATTTATAGTTCAATAATTTTAAAAATATGATTATATTAAATTTATACCTAGTGCTATAAAAGAATAGTGTATAAAAGATGATTCGACTTTTCATCCTATCTCTACATGAATAGTTGTTTCAAAAACAACTTAGTTGGATTCAATAGAAGTTAATTCGACTCTTGTTCCGTCTCTATAAGAATAAATTTTGCAGAACCAACTTACTTAGAATTTGCCAAAATCCAATTTAAAACTATATTTTGCATCTACCGATTTAACATTCCTGATCTATTTGTTTAAAAATAAACAAGAAGTGGGAGAAAATGGCTAAAAATGGCGCATGTTTGCAAGAGTTTGTGATACGAAATATCAAAAAATAGCAACATGGGGCATTTGCAAATCGATCTGAGGGATGTGAAATAATTTGTCTGTTACTTCATGTGCTTAACACCTAGTTTCGACATTACTCAACATGGCAAATTGGCCACCAACCTTTTTTCTGTATATATTCTTATATTTGTAAAGAACTAATGTAATAGAACCATAACAGAAAGGGGTACAAAAAAATATTTAAAACGAATTTCAAAAGAGTTACCATCATTGGTATTTCTTTTTCCTTTTAAAGAGTTGTGATAGTATTTATTACCGTGCACATTTCAGGTTATATATTTCTTTTTCCTTTAAAAGAATTGTAATAGGAAAATGGATTGATGTGCTTTGAAGTAGGCTGTGAAGTAGGACCGGATTTGACTACCTTAATATATCTAATTTAACCATGAACTCCTAATTATTTGGAGATTATTTAATTTAGACAGTGAAGATCTGATTTGACACTACTTCCAGCAGTTTGATTGACTAGTTTTTAATGGTATAAATCTTTTACCATAGAAATTTAGATCTACAGCTATTTACATAATTCAATCTTAAACAACTCATCAAAAGAACTAAATAAAAAAAATAACAGACAACAGACTATAAACCTCCACAAGCAACTTGTCTGGCTCATTTGGACCCAAAAAAAAAAAAAAACTGTCTGATGATGTTACAAACATGTTCTCCAATTTGGCTCGATGTCTTTTTTTTCATAAGAACAAGATTTAGAATCAAAATAACGTAATAATAATAACAATAATAGAGACCTGCTAAATAGATTGAAACTCATGATATATTCAGTTGAAAGTGTAATATATTTGCCATGGAACTTTCCTGCTACTAAGAGCAACGACAACGTTATCCTCAAAGAAAGGAAGGAAAAAAAATAGTTAGAAAAAGAAAAAATAAAGAATATGTTTTTTTTTAAAGTAGAGGATGAAGCATATTCCATTAACACTAATATACGAGGAGGCTTACACATTTAACCGTAGGTTAATAAATAGGTTAAATTAGTTGTTCCAGTAGTGTCAAAGAATAATGATCTTTTACCCAGTAATCTTACACCAAGTATTGATAGTAGAATGGTCTTTTACGCTATAAGCGTTAATTAAAAAACAGTAATATTAAACTAAGAATTTAATTTTAGTATGATTTTCTGTTACGCAAATAAAAACAAAGAAACAAAGGATATAATATTATGCATGTATTATATAATTTATAAGAAAATAACACTAATCTTTAGACTAAGAACTCAAAGTATGATGGTTTATCACGTAAATAAATACAAAGAAGTAAAACAAATCTACATATGCTATAATAATAATAATATTAAAATGAGATTTTGGGCTGGCATGGCTCGTATGTGAGCTGGATTCGAAGACCCACTACCATATATAAAAAAGGAAGAAAAAAGAAAGGAAAGAAGCATTAAATGTAAAAAGATTAAGACCCCCAAAAGCAAGTACAGAAAAAGTTGAGTTCAATCACTTGTGCATAAGCAAAACAAAATAGGAGTAATATAAATCAGGTAATTAACCCCTGAATTCTCTTTTTGTTGCTTTCTTCCCCTTCAACTCAATAACAACTTTGTTCTGTCTCAGAAATATGGTATTGATATATACTTGCTTTTTCAGATACTGTTAATTGGTTTTTTTCTCCTACGTATAGCGAGAAGAAATAATGAATGTTGGTAGTGGGTCAGTGGTGAAATCGATGTCTGCAACTGGTTGTTGGAAATCAGGTGATGTGGTCTCTGATAAGTTTCCAGTGGGACTCCGGGTGCTTGTAGTTGATGATGACCCTACTTGCTTAAGGATCTTGGAGAAGATGCTCAGGAACTGCCATTATGAAGGTATTTATTTAATCATCACAAACTTCGTTTCCCATAGTTGACCAAATTTTAAGTCTTTCTAGTTTCTAAGATGATTGATTCAACATTTCCTTTTTAGAAATTTATGCTGGGAAAGAGGTGGTTTTAGATCTCTCTCTTTGGATGTAAGATTTAAACTTTCACTTAATTGGTTTCTAGGGTAATTTTCAAAGAAAAAAAAGGGCAGCCCCCAAGGGGTTTGATGTAGACAGCCTACTCTAATGCAATGATTTTACGGCTTTTAACTCGTGACCTATAAAGATAACTTTACCATTGCTCCTAATTTTCAAAGAAAAAGCAAACCTAATATGTAGGTTAGTGAGTTTTTTCCTTTTTGTTGCTCTTGCAATTAATTTTAGCTTATTGTATGTTCCAGTCACCAAGTGTAATAGGGCTGAGGTTGCATTATCGTTGCTCCGGGAAAACAAGAATGGGTTTGACATTGTTATAAGTGATGTCCACATGCCAGACATGGATGGTTTCAAACTTCTTGAGCACATTGGTCTGGAGATGGACCTGCCTGTTATAAGTGAGTTTCATGTTTCAATTAGTTAAAAACTGTGATGTCTTTTGGGTTTAAAAGCTATTGATTTCGTACTAATTGGGTGGATTATGACTCTAGTGATGTCTGCGGATGATAGTAAGGATGTGGTTATGAAAGGAGTTACTCATGGTGCGTATGATTATCTGATCAAACCGGTGCGGATTGAGGCACTGAAGAATATTTGGCAGCATGTTGTTCGTAAAAAGAAGCATGAGTGGAAGGACAACAATTACGATCAATCAGGAAGTGTGGAAGAAGGAGATCGGCAGCAGAAACCGCCAGAAGATGTTGATTACTCATCTTCAGCTAATCAAGGAAACTGGAGAAACTCGAAGAAAAGAAAGGAAGAGGAAGAAGAAGCTGAAGAAAGGGACGATACATCCACATTAAAGAAGCCACGTGTTGTTTGGTCAGTGGAGCTTCATCAACAATTTGTGCAAGGCGTGCATCAACTTGGAATTGACAGTATGGACCATTTTCTCTTCTGCTTGCTATAAGTTTAACCTTTTATATTGTTAACATATTATTCCCTTGTTGCTCTGTGTGTTCTGGATGTTAGCTTTCTTTTGCATGCACTTTCTCTACCTCGTTTTTTCTGTATTTTCTTGTCTTGTAATCTGTTAACATATTTTCCACTTGTTGTATATGGGTGGGTTCTCCCTTAAGTGCTTTTCCAGTATGAGGTTTTTTTCACTTGTAAAGAATATTAGAAATCTGATTAGAGAGATGTAACCTTACAACTTGCAGAAGGAGTTCTTGTCAAATAATTATAATTAGCATAACCAAATGTTTTCTCTTTTGCTGTCTCGTGCCTTCTTCCCTCCTAGTCTTGGGTGGACAATGACGGGGATGTATTCAATTTAGAGACGTCGTTTCAGCGAAGTGGATCTGTAGCTTCTTTCCCTATACTTGAATATTGTCTTTTCCATTTCACTAGCTTCAAAAACACTAGGTTATTGGGTGATTGTGTGTTGGGCAATGGTTTGTTAAAACGCGTACATGATAGCCACAGGGGGATCTAGGATTCAAATTCGATGGGCTCAACAAGGTTCTTACTTCTTAGCATTGAGCCCATAATATTTTAAAAGATATGGGTTCATATCTACAATTTTTTTTTTATTTTTTTTTGGCAATTTTAGTGGATTTTTTCGCATAAATTTGTGCTCCGCATCAAAAGTATTGGGTTCAGATGAACCCAGCAACTCTAAGCTGCATCCGCCCCTGATAGCTTAAGTAGTATATAGTATAGCATGAGCTATATGAGATTTAGGGTTTTAGCCAGGAACTTTGGTTTGTTCAGATGTCACTTACTCTGTCATATCAAATTAAGTGTTAATTTTATACCTTTGTTTTGAGGGGCTATTGCAATTGAAGTAGTTAAAAGAATAACAAAAATATAATAGAGTTAATCACAATGGAGCATCAGTCATAGGTATGATATGCTATTTATACCTTTGTTTTGAGGGGCTATTGCAATTGAAGTAGTTAAAAGAATAACAAAAATATAATAGAGTTAATCACAATGGAGCATCAGTCATAGGTATGATATGCTATTTATACCTTTGTTTTGAGGGGCTATTGCAATTGAAGTAGTTAAAAGAATAACAAAAATATAATAGAGTTAATCACAATGGAGCATCAGTCATAGGTATGATATGCTATTTATACCTTTGTTTTGAGGGGCTATTGCAATTGAAGTAGTTAAAAGAATAACAAAAATATAATAGAGTTAATCACAATGGAGCATCAGTCATAGGTATGATATGCTATTTATACCTTTGTTTTGAGGGGCTATTGCAATTGAAGTAGTTAAAAGAATAACAAAAATATAATAGAGTTAATCACAATGGAGCATCAGTCATAGGTATGATATGCTATTTATACCTTTGTTTTGAGGGGCTATTGCAATTGAAGTAGTTAAAAGAATAACAAAAATATAATAGAGTTAATCACAATGGAGCATCAGTCATAGGTATGATATGCTATTTATACCTTTGTTTTGAGGGGCTATTGCAATTGAAGTAGTTAAAAGAATAACAAAAATATAATAGAGTTAATCACAATGGAGCATCAGTCATAGGTATGATATGCTATTTATACCTTTGTTTTGAGGGGCTATTGCAATTGAAGTAGTTAAAAGAATAACAAAAATATAATAGAGTTAATCACAATGGAGCATCAGTCATAGGTATGATATGCTATTTATACCTTTGTTTTGAGGGGCTATTGCAATTGAAGTAGTTAAAAGAATAACAAAAATATAATAGAGTTAATCACAATGGAGCATCAGTCATAGGTATGATATGCTATTTATACCTTTGTTTTGAGGGGCTATTGCAATTGAAGTAGTTAAAAGAATAACAAAAATATAATAGAGTTAATCACAATGGAGCATCAGTCATAGGTATGATATGCTATTTATACCTTTGTTTTGAGGGGCTATTGCAATTGAAGTAGTTAAAAGAATAACAAAAATATAATAGAGTTAATCACAATGGAGCATCAGTCATAGGTATGATATGCTAAAAGAAAGAAAAAGGAAACAATGAAATAAAATCTGGATATAATGAAAAACAAAGAATTAGAAGTGTTGGAAAAGAAAAGGAAAAAGAATGAAATTGGAAGAAACGAAAAATGACTGAGAAAGAAAAATAACCAAAAAATTCTTGACTGTCCTAAATTTGTCACAGTTTCTTTCACCATATAATCTGGTTATATGAAATTGTATAATTTTGTTGTGCTGTCTTTTACTGTACAATTTGTTTTATGTGAACTCAAAATCAATACTTATGGACATTTTTGTTGTCTATTCGTGCTAAATGTTTCGATATTGGATATGAATGCAGAGGCTGTCCCGAAGAAAATTCTGGAACTGATGAATGTTCCTGGACTAACCAGAGAAAATGTTGCTAGCCACCTTCAGGTAATTTTAGACTTTTACTTTTAACCTTTTTACATTGTCATGCCCAAGAAATTTAATTGCCCAAAGTCTTTGTCTTGGTAGTTGTTTTGCATTTTGTGGTAGAGAATGTTTGCCTAATTTCTTTAGCAGAGCACTCAATGGTGGCAATCATTTTCTGCAGAAATATCGGTTGTATCTCAGAAGGTTGAGTGGTGCATCACAGCACCAGAGTAGTTTGAACAACTCTTTCATGGGACGTCCAGACGCAACCTTTGGCACAATATCTCCCCTCAACGGGCTTGATCTTCAAGCTATTGCTGCCGCTGGTCAAATCCCTGCACAAAGTCTTGCTACCCTCCAAGCAGCAGCCCTAGGTAGATCTGCTACAAAATCTGCCATATCTATGCCCCTAGTAGATCAAAGAAACCTTTTTAGCTTCGAAAATTCCAAGTTGAGATTTCCAGAAGGGCAACAACAACTAAATAATAGCAATAAGCAAACTGACATGCTGCACGGGATCCCAACCACCATGGAGCCAAAGCAGCTTGCTAATTTAAACCACCCTTCCCAGTCCTTCGTGGGTATAAATACGCAAGTGAACTCCATGGCACAACATAATAATTCTTTGCTTATGAGAATATCCCAATCACAACCTAGGGCTCAAATGCTAAATGGAGAGAATAATGGCCATCAAGTTTCGAGGCTTCCATTATCCATGCAGCAACGTTTGTCGCCAGAGGGGATACCTGGTACGGTCCCAGCACAGAGTGGGATTGTTGACAATGCACGAGGGAGCGTGTACAATCCAGTCTCCCAAGCATCTTCAATGGTCGACTTCTCGCTAAATCAAAGCAAGGAGTTGCAGAGCTACAACTTTTCTCTTGGGAGTAATAATTCAGGCATGTCCACTTTGACCAATAGAGGGATGCTTCAGGAAGAGATGAACTCCGACATCAAAGGATCTAGAGGATTCCCTTCTAATTATGATATGTTCACTGAACTCCATCAGCAAAAATCACAGAACTGGGGTTTACAGAATGTTGGGTCAACCTTTGATGCCTCTCATCATCCAAGTATACAAGGAAGTCAGGGTGTCTCATCACAATTGTTATTTCAGCAAGGGATCTCTTCAACACACAACAGTGGACAAAACAGAAATGCTCCTATTGGTAAACCAATGTACTCCAATGCGGATGAAAGTGGACATGTTAATCCTATGGGTGGACCACAACTTAACTCTCTTGGTGGAAATATGCTTGCTGTTAAAGTTGAAAGATTTTCCGACACAGACTATCACAGTACCATTTACCACGAGCAATTTGGACAGGAGGACCTCATGAGTGCCTTCTTAAAACAGGTTAGTCCTAATTTGTTATCCTTAAAGAAGATAGCTTCTTGATCAAATTTTGTAGTTCATGACTTAACTCTTGTTGCTAATTTGGATAACTTTTATTTGCAACAGCAAGGAAATGTTGGACCAGTTGAAACTGAATTTGGCTTCGATGGATACACATTGGACAATCTTCCTGTGTAAGATGTGAACAAAGCATAGTTGATGGCACTGAACATATTATACGAAGTAACTAGTGTACATAGTTGCCGTTACAGCTGAAAATTTCCCTATGAACCAAAATGAAGGAGTCTCAGTTTTCTATTCAGTTGTAAGGTCTCAAGGTTGCTGGTTCTTATTGGAAAGAACTTAGCTGTCATATGGCAAGTATGGATATCAGATAGATCATAGAAGGGTAAATGTGTATGATACTACTGCATGGTATGCAAAGGCATACATGCAAAGTTTTGGCTGGTATTGGTAGGTGATTTTAGGAGAATCACATTTCTTTGGAGTATTTTGTCAAGGAGTTCTAATCGTGGGGTGCAAGCGCTAGGTGCAGGGATATTCGTGAACAGGAAGGTTAAGTTCTAACTTCAATAATGCAAGTTTTCTTCCCTTTCACTTTTAGGATTTATCTTTTAATGTACAGATTTCATTTGAATTGATTATTAAGACAAGTCTGGATTCATTTACCTGGTCATTGTTTTGCTCCATCTCATGTTCTACTTTTAGGTGTGCAGCTCACACTTGGAGATGCATTTTCTATGTATTACCTAGCTATTTCTGTGTAGGTTATGTACAAATATGATCCTTTTTCTGCTTGACTTTTACATTTATATAACGAAACAAAATCATGTATACTTAAAATTTTATTCGCCCCAGGGCTTTAATAGCAAAGCTATGAATGGGCTACGAGTTCGAAATGCTGGTTGGTGGAAAACGCCAATCTTTTTCACAATCAAGAACAGCTTTAATCTTTTCATTGTTTTTTTCAGTTACACTGAATAAAGGGTTTACTACATAAGCTGAACCACAAATTAGGGATAAAGAGCAAAAAACCTATGCCTTGGCAAGTGACCGTCTCTATGTATCAAATTTTTAACAATTGAACCAAGTGAAACTGTCTAAATATTCCAAAGAATTTTATTGGAATATTCTGGCAAATAAAGTCATGTTTCATCGGGATGCAGAAGAATTCTTTTGGATATCATTTGTAAAAGAAGTGGCTGTTTATATAGCTCTTTGTGAAACTGCTAATCTTGATCTCTGCGCTTTTATGCAGGCTGTCTTTTATTTCAATTGTTTACTCCCGAAATACTTCTTAATCGATCCAAAACAAAAGATGTAGGTGCAAAGCTAAAATAGAGTGAAATGACGAAAAAGACACCCCTTGTAAGGGAATTTTTGCTCAGCTACAATGACATGTTACCACGTTAAGAAGGAAACTGATACAAATTTGCTAATCACAAAAAAACAATAAAGACTGAAAATTAATTACAAGTACTAATCATACTGAGGTATTCATTCTTGCCCACTAGTCATACAGGTACTAACGTATATGTTGTCTGGAAAAAGAATTCCAGAATACGCAAATCAAAACTTGCCGAGAACACATTGACATAATCTGATAAACTGATTAAAAGACTGTTTCACCAGCAGCATTGCATCATCTAAAGAATGAATCAATTGGCAGGTATGGAATAAAGAGAAAATGTCGCATTTCACTGCTATTGTCGCATCAACATAAAAACCACAAGTGCTAGTATGGATGTAGTGACAGCAAACGAAGATATCCTCCTAGATGAGCTGCTTGTTGGGAGTATCTTTGGCAATGAGCACTCTTCTCCATTAAAGAATATCTTTGTTGGGAACCCATCACCGCCAGGAATGTTGATTCCAGGGATATTCTTCTTTGTGAATGAGATTACTGATTGTTGTTTCCCAGGTACTCGGGGATCTTTCTCTGGATTAGCTCCATCTGTTTCTGCTACTAGATAGTTCAAGCCCTCCAGGCCTTGCATGAACAAGGTATTGTTAACGCCGTCTAATATAGTTCCGTTGAAGGAATACACCGCATCAAAACCAGGGGCTGCTTTATCCAATTGCACCGCGGTGAACCAATCAGCAAAAGAAGTATCATCCCAGTTAAAGAGGGTGATCCTGGCAGACCATCCACCCCTATAGTCTGTGAATAAATGCCAGTTGAGGCTGACACCGCAGTTATCTCCGCATGGCAATGGGTTCGAAACTGGAAGATGATTAATATCAGCCCAGGCAAGGGACATCTTGGATCTATTCTCAAATGGGACCAGAAGAGCCTGAGATGGTAGGAGAAGAGCAGGAGCTTTTGTACTACATGTACGAGCGGTATTAGAAGGGCAACCACAGGAGCATGTTGGACAAGGAATGATAGATTCATTGTAGAAAGCAGAGAAAGATACACAGCATCTAGGGCTTGCTCCTTTTGGTTGAGTGATGTTGCATACAACTTGCCAGCTTGCAAATGCTGCTGTATCGGGTAGCAATCCACTCGGATCAGGAAACTGGCTGGGGCTTACACGGACTGGAGGTCCACATTTAAAATCTGGATTCAGTCTGCCTTCAATCTTCCAATTCTGAGGAGGAGTGAACGAGGAGCGATTGAGATCCGGAGGCATTTTAAAGACGTTTATCTGGAATGCTGAAGCAGACTTGCTTGGGTCCATGGCAGGTGGCAAGATCGTCCCATTTCGGCAACAGAAAGGTATCATCCCCAACTTTGTGTCATTGGTCTTTTCCAGAGGCAGGTCGATTATTGTTGGCCTTCTCTCACAGTTCAATCCATTGGAGAAGTCAAGGCTCTGATAAAAATTTCCCTGTGGCCCGAAAACGCAGTCAGAAGTATCAACAACAGAGGGGTAAGCACCCTTCATTTCCCAGATAAACTCATCCTTCATCCAGTCCCAACTTAGTTTCCAGTTATCAAGGCGGCCGAGGGGGTTATGGTTTGCAATCTTAACTTGTGCCCAGTAATTTGAATCATATGTTCTTAGGATATCATACATAATTGTAAGATCCCCATCTTGTCGTGGACTGAATTCCTCATCCAATGTCAGATTTGTCTTGAATTTTGGGTCTTTATTGCAGCATACTTGCATAACACTCTTTCCTGAACAATTAAGCATAGACAATTCAGATAAGCTACAAGTGTACTTAAAAAGAAAACGAAGAAGAAATTACTGAGGCAGAGGTAGATTTTCCAAGTACTACATGAAGTAAAGTTATAAACCACCAAAGGTTTTGTTGTAAAGAATCCAGGAGAAGCTTTTTTTTTGTTAAGAGGGAAACCCGAAGCCGCTACACTTGGTGCGCACTGGGTAAACCTCCCGCTGTGTAGTAGCCTGCAAACCACACAGGGGAGGTAAACTGCACTAGATAAGCCATGTGCGACGGGCTCAACCCAGAAGGCATTGAGGGGGATTCGATCCTAGGTCATCCGTATGGATGACTGCCCTCCAAACCACCTGGGCAACCCCGAAGGGTCTAGAATCCAGGAGAAGCTTGAAATACCAAAAGTTATTGACAAATCAAACATCCATGAAATTATTGAAGAAATTTTGCAAAAGATCCATTAGGAATTCTAGGTAAGACAGCCAACATCAAATTACTGATAATTTGTATAAACTATATAAGTACTTCTTAAGAATTATCAGAATTCAGACATAATGCTCCATCCAAGCTGACATAGTAATGAACCAAATTCTCCAGAAATTATACGTCTATGTAACCGTCCTTTATCACTCTCGAATAAATCTAATTTGAAGGAAGAATAGTAAAGGACCCACAATTTGTGCAAAAAAAAAAAGAAACTTTTAATGAGGGTAGATCACCTATTGTTTTTTAGCTAATACAGTAAGCAATCATCAGCGAACCAATTTGAACGTCAAATTATTCTCCACCACCATTTAAAGCAACAATGACCCTCACCGCAGAATGCAGATCAAAACTAAAGCAATTCCACTTTGCAAATAGCACAAACAACTAATCCATTAAAATCCAAACATTGACCTAACTTTCATAACTAAAGCAGACAAAATAAAGTTTCATAAAACTTGTCTAGTCACAAATCAATCAAATAATTCAAACCATGTCTCTGCAATTAATAAAGCAAAAATGTTATTTATATTAAGAGGTGCACAAATGAATTTAAATTGATTCCATACCTTGCATAGAGGGTTTAAGGCAAATAAACCCATCATTGACCAAAGAAATATTCGACGGCATAGGGACATTAGGAGACCCAACTCCAAACTGGGTACCCTTAATCTGAACCTGCACACTCGTTTGCGTAGCATCTCCAGCAGTTTCAACAGCAGTCTTAAGATCCGCATTCGGAAACCCAGCAAAGACAGTACCATTACCAACTTTAGCAGGAAAAGAAGACCCATCAGCAAGAACAACATTAGAAGCAGAGACCAAAAGCTCATCGTATTGAAACCCAACAAAGACTCTCCATAACTTTAGTTCGTCAAGCCCGTTGTTTATTATGCTTAAAATGGACTGAAACTTATAGGGTTGATTTTTAGGGTTGGATTTTAAAGTGGGTTTGATTTTGGATCCGGAAGTGAACACGTACTGTAGTAATATGCCGTTGCAGTCGTCGGATGCGGGAGCCGGAGCTTCGGCGACGGGAGTTGTTTGCCCGGCGACTTGAACGGCGACGGAGATGAGGAGAAAGAGAGAGAGAAATGTGGTGGGTGCCATGTTCTTTGTATGTGCTTTCGGATACAAAGACATTTTATGTACAGATATTACACATAAATAAATGTCTGAAAAGTGAATTTTATATACGTAGATATGTTTAGTCGTGTGCGTGTCTATGTGAAACGCGGAGAGGGAAAAAAATGAAAGGAAGACGAAAGAGTGTAGACAGCTTAGGTAAAGCTGTGCTGTATAAATGTTTTTTAAAAGTGGGGTTCGAAAATTCTGTAAAAGAAAGAAGTGTTATAAAATAAATACAGTAAAGTAAAGACAAGTATAGAGATAAACTGATATATTATTCAAATTTCAAACTTATGTACATAATGAACTGAATTCTCCTCTATTTA
>AWOL01S0199478.1:30635-48727 GCA_000715115.1 Nicotiana otophora | reverse complement strand
AGATGGGGGGAGGGGGGGCTTACCTGCTAGTGGGGGTGGTCGTCGGCTGCCTGTGAATGTTTGGTCTGGTTTTTAACCGTTGGGGATGGGGATGGAGCATTTGGTAGAGAGCGTGTGAGCGTTGCACAGTAACTAAATACATAAATTCTGACCCGTAAAGCCAAAGGATCTCTAGATGAATAAATAAATAAAAAAGATTATTTTCAGAGGATTTTAAATGAAGGAGGAATAAAGTTTCTTTGTGCAGAAGTGTAGCATGAGTACATAAACAACATGTACCCAGTAAGTATATAGTCTAACCTCGAAGAAGTAGTGACAAGGGGTCGACATCGACACTTGCTATGGTCTAACAATAAAATACAAGAAGTCTAATTAAGCATGGGTTATGTAAATAATAAATATAACTCAATAACAAGGAATGAATAATAATTCTTTCACTAATAATAAATCTCAAGTCAATTTCTATCATAAAATAATTATAATCGCTCAAGCCATAAAATAATATCAACTATAATTAGGCTCCGAGTATTATCACGCACGATTTATGCCGAGGTCATACGACCCGATCCAGAATAATGTGTACACTGCCGAGGGTCGAGCGGCACGAACCATAGATGCATCTATTCTATTGCCGAGGCATTCGGCCCGCTCCACAAGAAGAGAGGATATTTTTTGAACATCCGCTTTAAAATTTATTACATGGATAATGCACAAGGAAGCACAATTTCTATTAACGATCAAGTAACCCGCCAAAACTCAAGCAAATGAAATTCGGTCTTTTATAATTCCTCTATCAAGTTTCCAATATAATTTAGGCACTTTAATTAACAAGTAGGGTGCAAACATTACAAGTATTTCATGATTTGGGTCCTAAACTACCCGGACTTAAGCATAATTAATAGTTACGCACGGACTCTCGTCACCTCGTGCATACGTAGCCCCCATAATTAGAAGCAAATAGTAATTTAAATCACCTATGGGGTAAATTTCCTCTTACAAGTTAGGCAATAGACTAACCTCGTCTCAAAGCTCACTTTCTGCGAGCTCAAATTCGCTCTAAGGACCCAACTTGGTGCCGGACAATCCGAAGCTAGTCAAATGTTATGTAAAATAATCAATATACGCTCAAAAGTTAATAATTTAGCTATTAGAGTAATTACCCAACCCAAATTGAAAGATTCTTAAAATTTATCCTCGGGCCCACGTGCCCGAATTCCAGAAATGTTTGAAGATAATTGTTACCCATAACCTCACGAACTCAAATATAAAATTTTCACCCAATTTCATAATCATTTTCGTGGGTAAATCCCATTTTTATCAAAATCTAGGTTTTTCAACTAAACCCACAATTTCTAAACTTTATATGCTAAGAATCTATCCAAAAATACATGTATTAAACACATCTCATATAGAAATTACTTACCTCAAAGTGCTAGGTGAAAATTCCTCTTCAAAGAGCTCCAAAATCGCCTTAAGGGATGAAAGATATGAGCTAAAATTGCCTAAGTCCCGAAATAAAAAGACCGCACTGCCTCCAGCTATTCCGCTTCTACGGACCTTGGGTCGCACGTGCGATGCTGCTTTTGCGGACAAAGGTTCGCTTCTGCAGAAGACACCCAACCCAGCTTTGGGCGCACCTGCGGAAAGGGCATCGCACCTATGAGCCCGCTTCTGCGGCTCGCCCACTCGCACATGCGGCCTTCACCGCTTCTACGATCAAACTCTTAGCATCTGTGCCTTCGCAGATGCGATCCCTTCCTCGCTTCTGTGACCACTGGGTAGCTCACTCCATTTCGCTTCTACGGTCGTTGGTTTGCTTCTGCAAGCTCGCACATGCGGCTTGTTCCTCGCAGGTGCGATTGCACAAGAAGCTCTGCTGCTTCATCTATTTTCTCCAAGTCCAAACGAGTTCCGTGCATCGTCCGAATGGCATTCGGGGCCCTCGAGGCCTCGCCCAAACATACCAACAAGTTTGTAACCACAAGACGGACCTGCTCGACCTCTCGAAACATAGAAAACAACACCAAAACTAAGAATCACACTCCAAACCAAATCAAATCAACTTATAAACTTCAAGTTCTTCCAACTTACTCCGACTGCGCCGAATCATACTTAAACTACTCGATTGCACCAAATTTTTGCGTGCAAGTCTTAAATCGCTATAAGGAAATATTCCCCGCTCAGAATCCCAAACAGACCTTAATAACATCAAAACCTAATTCAAACCAAATTTTAAGAACTTTAAATCCTTCAATGCGCCAACTTACAACTTTATGCGCTGAAACGCTCCCGGGTCATCCAAAATCTTATATGAATGCACGCTCAAGTCAAAAATCATCATACGGACCTATTGGGACCATCAAATCCCTATTCCGAGGTCGTTTATTATAAATATTGACCCAAATCACACTTAACCCTTTTAAGCCAATATTAAGGAACTAAGTGTTCCGATTTCAACCCGAACTCTTCCAAACCCGAACTAACCATCCCCGCAAGTCATAAAATAGTACAAGCACATATAGGGAGTCTTATTTATGGGAACGAGGATCTAGAAAGAAAAGAGACCGGTCGGATCGCTATATTCTCCACCCCTTAAACAAACGTTCGTCCTCGAACAAGTCTAGAATCCTACCTGGAGTGCCGAATAAGTGTGGATATCTTATCCACATGTCCTCCTCGGTCTCCCAAGTCGCTTCCTCAACCGGTTGACCCCTCCACTGAACCTTTACATCAGAAATATTCTTGGACCTCAACTGGAGAACCTGCCTGTCAATAATGGCAACTGGCTCCTCCTCATAACCCAGGCTCTTATCTAACTGAACTGTGTTATAGTCTAACACATGCAACCTGACGGCATGATACTTCCAGAGCATAGACACGCGGAAGACCGGATGAACTCCCGATAGATTGGGAGGCAAAGCAAGCTCATAAGCAACCTCCCCAGTTTGTCTTAACACCTCAAATGGGCCTATAAACCTTGGGTCAACTTTTTCTTCTTCCAGAACCTCATGATTCCCTTCATCGGTGAGACTTTCAACAGAACCTTCTGATCCGCGTAACTCTTCTATTTGGAATGTGCTGTGCGAAGTCGCTCCTGAATCAACTTTACCTTTTCCAAGGCATACTTCACCAAATTAGTACCACACAACTTATCCTCTTCGGGCGCAAACCATCCGATGGGTGAACGACATCGTCGACCATATAAAGACTCAAATGGAGACATCTCGATGCTGGACTGATAATTGTTATTGTAAGAAAACTCAGTCAAAGGAAAGAAACGATCCCACTGCCCTCCCAAAGTCAATCACACATGCTCTAAGCATATCTCCAAGATTTGAACCGTCCGCTCCGACTGCCCGTTGGTCTGCGGATGAAAGGTTGTGCTGAGCTCTACCCTGGTCCCCAACGCACTCTATACTTCCCTCTAGAATTGCGAATTAAACTGTGAGCCTCTATCTGATATGATGGAAATAGGCACACCATGATACCGAACAATCTCCTAGATGTAAATCTGGGCCAATCTCTCGGAAGAATACGTGGTCACAACGGGAATGAAGTGTGATGACTTGGTCAACCTATCAACAATGACCCAAACTGTATCAAACTTCCTCAAGTTCCGAGGCAACCCAACTACGAAGTCCATAATGATGTGCTCCTATTTCCACTCAGGTATAACCATCTGCTGAAGTAGGCCACCTAGCCTATGGTGCTCATACTTAACCTGCTGGCAATTTTGGCACCTCGCAACATACTCAACTATGTCCTTCATCTGCCGCCACCAATAATGCTACCTCAGGTCACGATACATCTTTATAGCACCTGGATGAGTAGAATATCGAGAACTATGTGCCTCCTCTAGAATCTTCTCCCTCAACCCATCGACATTAGGGACACATAGACGACCCTGGAGTCGTAGAACACCATCTTCGCCGATAGTAAACTCCTTGGCACCAACATTTAGTACTGTCTCTCTGAGAACCAGTAAGTGCGGATCGTCGTACTGGCGAGCCTTGATATGCTCGAATAGTGAAGACTGGGCGACGACGCATGCAAGAACTCGGCTGGGCTCTGACATATCCAACCTCACAAGTATGTTAGCCAAGGACTGAATGTCCAAAGCTAGTGGCCTCTCCTCTGCTGCAATGAATGCCAAACTACCCATACTCTCTGCCTTTCTGCTCAAGGCATCCGCAACCACATTCTCCTTGCCCGGATGATAAAGGATGGCAATATCATAATCCTTCAGTAACTCAAGCCACCTGCGCTGCCTCAAAATGAGATCCCTCTGCTTGAACAAATGCTGCAAGCTGCGATGATTGGTGTAAACCTCACAGGACACCCCGTAAATATAATGCCTCCAGATCTTAAGAGAATGAACAATCGCAGCCAACTCCAAATCATGTACGGGGTAATTCTTCTCGTGGGGCTTCAGCTGACATGAAACATATGCAATAACTCGCCCCTCCTACATCAATACACAACCTAGGCCAATGCATGAAGCATCGCAGTACACAGTATACATCCCTGAACCAAAAGGTAACACTAACACTAGTGTTGAAGTCAAGGCAGTCTTGAGCTTCTGAAAGCTCGCCTCACAACTGTCGGACTATCGAAATAAAGCACCATTCTGGGTCAATCTAGGGAAAGGTGTTGCAATAGATGAGAAGCCCTCCACAAACCATCGATAATAACCTGCTAACCCCAAGAAGCTCTTGATCTCAGTCGCTGTAGTCGGGCGAGGCCAACTCTGAACTGCCTCGATCTTCTTGGTATCTACCTTAATACCCTCATCTGATGCAACATGCCCCAAGAATGCTACAGAATCTAACCAAAACTCACACTTGCAGAACTTAGCATATAGCTTCTGTTTCTGCAAGGTCTGAAGCACCACTCTCAAGTTCTGCTCATGCTCTTCCATGCTACGCGAGTAGATCCAAATGTCATCAATGAAGACAATGAAAAACGAGTCAATATATGGCTGGAACACCCGGTTCATCAAATCCATAAATGCCATTGGGGCGTTACTCAAACCGAAAGACATCACTAGAAACTCATAGTGGCCATATCTAGTCCGGAAAGCCGTCTTTGAAATATCTGAGTCACGAATCTTTAGCTGATGGTACCCCGATCTCAAGTTAATCTTAGAGAATACCCTGGCACCCTCCAACTGGTCAAACAAATCATCAATACGCGACAATGAGTACTTGTTCTTAATGGTAACTTTTTTCAACTGGCGGTAGTCAATGCACATCCGCATAGTCCCATCTTTCTTCTTCACGAATAGCACCGTTGCACCCCAAGGCAACACACTCGCTCTGACGAACCCCTTAGCTAGTAACTCCTCAAGATGTTCTTTCAATTCCTTCAACTCTTTCGGTGCCATGTGGTACGGTGAAATAGAGATAGGTTGGGTACCTGGAGCCAAATCAATACAGAAATCGATATCACGATTCAGTGGCATACCTGGTAGATTATAAGGAAACACATTGGAGAACTCCCGGACCACGGGCACTGAATCAATCACCTGAGTCTCTGTAGTAGTATCTCGAACATAAGCTAGATAAGTCAAACAACTCTTCTCGACCATGTGTCGAGCCTTCAGAAAAGAGATAACCTGACTAGATGTACTGACAGATGAACCCTTCAACTCAAATCTAGGCAACTCTGGCATCGCCAAGGTAACAGTCTTGGCATGGTAATCAAGGATGGCGTGATATGGGGACAACCAATCCATGCACAGGATGACCTCAAAGTCGGTCATATCAAGCACCAGAAGATCTGCTCTAGTCTCATAACCATAGAAAGTCACTATACAGGACCGATAGAAATAGTCCACAACAACAGAATCGCCTACTAGAGTGGACACATAAACAAGAGTACCAAATTACTCACGAGGAACACCCAAGAAACGAGCAAACATAGATAAAACATATGAATATGTAGACCCTGGATCAAATAGTACTGAAGCATCCCTACCGCAGACAAAAATAATACATGTGATCACGACATCTGAGGCCACTGCATCTGGTCTGACTAGAAGGCATAGAACCTATC
Organism: Nicotiana otophora; assembly: GCA_000715115.1. NCBI lineage: Eukaryota > Viridiplantae > Streptophyta > Magnoliopsida > Solanales > Solanaceae > Nicotiana > Nicotiana otophora. Next base: position 42,673 of record AWOL01S0199478.1, on the reverse strand, counting down.
TGGAGCGCCACCTAACTGGCCTCCACCTCTAGGACGACCTCTACCCACCTGCCCTCTACCTCTGGGCGGCCGGATGATTGGTGTGGCAGCTGGTGCTATAATCATAGGCTGCTTACCTTGCTACACTGTATTTCCCCGAAGCCTGGGGCTGAACCTCCTCACATGACCAAGATGCCCATACTCAAAACAATCCATCAGTACGACGGACTGCTGACCTGAAGTCTGACCCTGATGGCCTGAAGGTCGTTGAAGGAACCCTGAATAGCTGGTGAACGGTAGGAGCTCTCTAGAATGGCACTAAAATAAGGCCACACTAGAGCACCCCGAGGAGGTAGCAGTGCTGGATATGTGGACCTGCTAGACTGAACCCTCACAAACTGACCCCTGCCCCCAGCCGAGGCACCACTGAACTCTCCAGAATATCGAAACCACTTATCCCTCATCGCCATCTCTCAGCTTCCTTGACGGACACCCTCAATCCTCCGAGCTATCTCCATAACTAGCCCGTAAAAAGTCCCCATCCCAACCTCTCGGGCCATGGTGGCACGGATACCAGAGTGCAAACCAGCAACAAACCTCTGCACTCTCTTTGCATCAGTAGGAAGTATCATAAGTTCATGGCGAGACAACTCAAAGAACCTCGCCTCATAGACGGTCACCGACATCTGGCCCTGTTGGAGCTACTCGAACTGAAATCGCAACTCTTTCCTCTGAGGGGGTGGAATGTATCTGTCCAAGAAGAGGTGTGTGAACTAGTCCCAAGTCATGGGAGGAAAACCTGCTGGTCTGCCGAGAAGATAAGACTGCCACCATCTATGGGCCCTGCCCTCCGTGGGACTCCAATATCCTCATATTGTGCAGTATATCCTTGCACCGATCAATAAAGTCCTGGGGGTCCTCATGCTGCTCACCCCCAAAGACAAGAGGATGTAGCCTAGTCCATCTGTCCAATAGCTTCTGCGGATCACAGGCCGTAGCTGGTCTGGATCAGTTATATCTGTTACAACTGGCTGAGCTCCCCTATGGGTAGTGCGCCCGAGGTTTGATATACGGCAGCTGCATGCCCTAGAGCCTGAGTGGTAGGGGTCTGTGCCCCCCCTTCCCTCTTGAGATATGGCTAGGTTTGCTGGAAATAAACCAGCCTGAGTCATAGAATCCATGAACCACAGCATACAGCCCATGACCTTCTAGAATCCCGATGCGGACATGAAATCCACTGGGGATGGCTATGCTGCAGGCATCTCGCCCTACTCCTCAATAATAGGATCCTCTACTGGATCCACTGGTGGCACAACTGGGGCAACTATGGGACGTCCACATCCTCTACCATGGGATGGAGCCCTCCCTCGGCCTCTAGCAACAGGGGGGAGCAACCGTTCTATGATCAGGTACATCTACCGCATGCGTTCTCACCATCTGTGAGAGAGTAAGAGAAATATACTTAGCACAACATCAAGTGCATGATAGGAGATGAAGAAAGAGTAGTTTTCTAACACCCTATAGCCTATCGAAGCTAAGTACAGACGTCTCCGCATCGATCCGCAAGACTCTATTAGGCATTCTCATAATTTGTGAGACCTACGTGAACCTAGTGCTCTGATACCATGTTGTCACGACCCAGTTTCTCCTATAGGACGTGATGGCACCCAACGTCACCGCTAGGCAAGCCAACGGTAAACTAATCATGTAATTACTCTTTTTAATAAAATTTCCAAGTAGTTAAATTCCATTTATTAAGAAAATGAGGAGTAGAAAAATTTAATAAAGTAAAACGAAGGCTAATGAGTGAGCAAATACAGTGACATAAATACTCCAAAACCATAAAGTCTACTAGTATGTGTTCCAAGATCTGGTGTCACAAGTGTATGAGTAACTAGTAGAATATACAAAACTCTAACTACTGTCTAAAATAAAAGTAGACAGCAAATAGATGCAAAAAAGAGACTCTAGGTGCTGCAGAACGGCTCAGGAAGCAGCTCACCACTAGACCTCGGGGTAACGGTGGTGCGCGCCGATATGACTNTTTCCAAGTAGTTGAATTCCATTTATTAAGAAAATGAGGAGTAGAAAAATTTAATAAAGTAAAACGAAGGCTAATGAGTGAGCAAATACAGTGACATAAATACTCCAAAACCATAAAGTCTACTAGTATGTGTTCCAAGATCTGGTGTCACAAGTGTATGAGTAACTAGTAGAATATACAAAACTCTAACTACTGTCTAAAATAAAAGTAGACAGCAAATAGATGCAAAAAAGAGACTCTAGGTGCTGCAGAACGGCTCAGGAAGCAGCTCACCACTAGACCTCGGGGTAACGGTGGTGCGCGCCGATATGACTGCCAGATGCACCTGCCTCAGATCCTGCAAGATTAGTGCATAAGTGTAGTGTGAGTACATAACAATATGTACCCAGTAAGTATCTAGTCTAACCTTGAAGAAGTAGTGACGAGGAGTCGACATCGACACTTACCATGGGCTAACAATAAAATACAGGAATTCTAATTAAGCATGGGTTATGTAAATATTAAATATAACTCAATAACAAGCAGTGAATAATAATGTTTTCACTAATAATAAATCCCAAGTTAATTTCTGTCTTTAAATAATTATAATCGCTCAAGGCATAAAATAATATCAAGTATAATTAGGCTCCGAGTATTATCACGCACGATTTATGCCGAGGTCGTACGACCCTATCCAGAATAATGTGTACACTACCGAGGGTCGAGCGGCATGAACCATAGATGTATCTATTCTATTGCCGAGGCGTTCGGCCCACTCCAGAAGAAGAGAGGATACTTTATGAACATCCGATTTAAAAGTTATTATATGGCTAATGCACAAGCAAGTATAATTTCTATTAACGGTTGAGTAACCCGCCAAAACTCAAGTATGTGAAATTCGTTCTTTTACAATTCCTCTATCAAGTTTCCAATATAATTTAGGCACTTTAATTAAGTAGTAGGGTGCAAACATCATAAGTATTTCATGATTTGGATCCTAAACTACCCGGACATAAGCATAATTAGTAGTTACGCACGGACTCTCGTCACCTCGTGCGTACGTATCCCCCACAATTAGAAGCAAATAGTAATTTAAATCACATATGGGGTAAATTCCCTCTTACAAGGTTAGGCAAGAGACTTACCACGTCTCAAATTTCACTTTCCGCGGCCTCAAATTCGCTCTAAGGACCTAACTTGGTGCCGAACAATCCGAAACTAGTCAAATGTTATGTAAAATAATCAATATACGCTCAAAAGTTAATAATTTAGCTATTAGAGTAATTACCCAACCCAAATTGGAAGATTCCTAAAATTTATCACCGGGCCGACATGCCCGGATTTCGAAAATTTTCGAAGATAATTGTTACCTATAACCTCACGAACTCAAATATAAAATTTTCACCCAATTACATAATCCTTTTCGTGGGTAAATCCCATTTTTATCAAAACCTAGGTTTTTCAACTAAACCCACAATTTCTACACTTTATATGCTAAAGCTCTACCTAACAATACATGTATTAAACTCATCTCATATAGAAATTACTTACCTCAAAGTGCTAGGTGAAAACCCCTCTTCTAAGAGCTTCAAAATCGTCCAAGGGATGAAAGAAATGAGCTAAAATTGCCTAAGTCCCGAAATAAAAAGACCTCACTACCTCCAGCTATTCTGCTTCTGCGGACCTTGGGTCGTACCTGCGACGCCGCTTCTGCGGACCTTGGGTAGCACCTGCGACACTGCTTCTGCGGACAAAGGTCCGCTTCTGCGGAAGACACCTAGCCCAGCTTTGGGCGCACCTGCAAAAAGGCCATCGCACCTGTGAGCCCGCTTCTGCGGCTCGCCCCCTCACACCTGCGGCCTTCCCCGCTTCTGCGATCAAACTTTTCGCATCTGCGTCTTCGCAGATGCGGTCCCTTCCTCGCTTTTGCAACCACTGGGCAGCCCACTCCATTCGCTTCTACGGTCGTTGGTTCGCTTCTGCGAGCTCATACCTGCGGCTAGTTCCTCGCAGGTGCAATTGCACAAGAAGCTTTGCTGCTTCAGCTATTTTCTCCAAGTCCAAACGCGTTCCGCGCATCGTCCGAGAATCATCTAGGGCCCCCAAGGCCTCACCCAAACATACCAACAAATTCATAACTACAAGACGACCTGCTCGACCTCTCGAAACACAAAAAACAATACCAAAACTAAGAATCACACTCCAGACCAAATCGAATCAACTTATAAACTTCAAGTTCTTCCAACTTACTCCGAACGCACCGAATCATACTTAAACTACTCGGAATGACACAAACTTTTTGCGTGCAAGTCTTAAATCACTATACGGAACTATTCCCATACTCAGAATCTCAAATGGACCTCGATAACACCAAAACCTACTTCAAACAAAATTTTAAGAACTTTAAATCCTTCAATGCGCCAACATACAACTTTAGGCGTTGAAACTCTCCTTGATCATCCAAAACCAGATCTGAATGCATGCCCAGGTACAAGATTATCGTACGAACATATTGGGACCGTCAAATCCCGGTTTCGGGGTCGTTTACTAAAATTGTTGACCCAAGTCAAACTTAACCCTTTTAAGCCAATATTAAGGAACTAAGTGTTCCGATTTCAATCCGAAGCCTTCCAAACCCGAACTAACCATCCTCGCATGTCATAAAACAATAAAAGCACATATAGGGAGTCTTTTTTATGGGAACAGGAAAGCAAAACGACCGGTCGGGTCGTTACACAAAGAGTATTTAAAATTAAAATTGGAAAAAATGTTTGATGGTTTAATTTATGTTTCGACATATCACACCTCCTTCTTACGGGGAAAGGAGTTTTTTCATTTTAAGTGACATTATTTGAAATGGAATTAATTTATTTTAAAAGAGTCGCCACTCGGAAATATTTAATTGTGGTTTTCCAAGTCACCAATTAGTTAAATTCCAAATCAAGGAAAATGACTCTGTTTAAAGTCTGCGAAACACAGAAGACCGGGTAATGAATTTGTCACGATCTGAATTTCCCTCCGTATGATATCGTGACGACAGTCTCTAAGACTAGGTAATCCTAACACTTATTAAATTAATAGAAGAATTTGACCAACAATTAGTAATTAGGAAATAGAACCTTATTACACAACTTACAATTCCCAAAACCGGTAGTACAAGTCATAAGCTCTACTAAGTTTGCTACAAAATCCTCTAAATGCAACTGTTTCGAAATAGAGATAAACAGTGCAAGTACAATAATAGAAGGTGACTCTGAAGCTTGTGAACGCCACAACAGGTTTACCTTGAGTCTTTACAGCAAGATTCGTACAGCTAGCTAGCGATCGACTGACTCTGAATTACCTGGAACTGCACAAAAATGTGTAGAAGTGTAGTATGAGTACACCACAACGGTACCCAGTAAGTATCAAGACTAACCTCAGTGGAGTAGTGACAAGATACAATCAAGACACCTACTAGACTAGATAACCCGAACAAGTATAGATATAGAACTAACAGAGTATGATATCTCTACAGAACTACGCATAATGACAACAATAATTTTGTGCTTGCAGTAGGAAATAGAAGCAATAATTTGCAGCGGGACACCACAAGTAATAACACAATAGAGTAAGATGGACACAGTTTAAATACGGTGAAAAAAGAAATAAAGGAAAGACAAGTAGCAAACTTGATAAAAATAACCATTTTCGCACCAAGTTTATTCAATAATCCCCACGAGGTACTAAACCTCAAAACTCACACAATTCACGGGTCCCAATTAATGAACCCTAATCACTTGGCATATTGTGTCCTCATTACAACTGATAACTACACGGACGACTCACGTTCCAATAGAACCTATCTCACATATTAGACAAGTAGACAGAGTATGTACAAATGATCGGTAGCATCAGTGTTCATCTTCCTAAACCGATAGGGTGATAAAGTACGTGTATGCTTGTGCAAGTGTTTTATCACAGTTCGGTCCAACGAATAAGAGTAGAGAAAATGAACTGCACATAAGGAACGATCCCCACAATTTGCACCAAGTAAAACTCACACAAGTTAGGTATGCCACTACACAAATATCAACAACAACAATGCCCCGGGCCATCACAAGTCATCACAAATCAATTCCCGATATATCCCACCTTGTCTCACCACGTACGCAATAATAAAGTAAATGCCTGCCTTGTCTCGCCGCACACACATAATAATATTCTCACCTTGTCTCGCCACATGCGCAAACCCACATATATAGTCCCGCCTTGTCATGGCGCATGTGCCAATACCAATAGTAACAATAGCACGGCAGAAACCTCATGCAAACACCCGAACAAAACCTCCCAACAATTCACATGCCAAAAATACAACATCACAATAGAATGACTTTCACAACATGTGCCTATATTCCACAACATTTCATCTAAACAGTGTCAATACCACAACCGCGCATAGCCCTCGGCTCAACAAACTGAGTATAACAGCAACAACAACAACAACAATAGCACGAGAATACGACAAGTAAATCAACTCAAGAGCTTTGGATCATAAAGAAGCAGTAGAACGAGCTCACAAAGAATAAACACAATAGGAAATACTAGTTTCAATAAGAATAGCTCAACAAGAGAGAAATGATATATAACAAATGTCTCCACAAAAGTACAATCCGACATCAAAGGAGATAGCATGAGTCAATAATTCCAAATAAGGATGAGGCTACTACGATCAAGGATAACTAGCTTCATTTAGGGTTGAACAATTACAAAAGAGGTACAACAAATTCAATTAAGGATAAGTAATGGAAAAGATAATCATAACTTTAATTAAGGATAGACAATTACAGAAGAGATAATAATAATTTCAATTAAGGATAAGTAATGGAAAAGATAATCATAACTTTAATTAAGGATAGACAATTACAGAAGAGATAATAATAATTTCAATTAAGGATAAGTAATGGAAAAGATAATCATAACTTTAATTAAGGATAGACAATTACAGAAGAGATAATAATAATTTCAATTAAGGATAAGCAATTAGGAAAGGATAGCATGGCAATCGAAGAGGCAACAACTTCAGTTAAGGCACACAAGAGTTAAATAGGCAATAAGAGTGGAACATGAAAGCAATTAATTCCTATTAATACATGTAGAGGTGAAACTAGTAAATGGGGAACTTAACATAACTAAACAACTTCATATATAATGAACATAAGAACCTAAGATCCCTAAAAGATCAACTTCCTACAAATAAGCCCGAGCACGTGCTTGTCATCTCGCGTACACGGACTTCACATAACACAATTAGCAACAAAGACTCAATACCTAAGAGGTAGTATCTCCCACACAAAGTTAGGCAAGATATTTACCTCCAACCACGCTCAATCAACCAATTAGTAGGCATTTTCACTCGATTTCCAACTCCGAACAACTTGAATCTAGCCAAAATAATTTCATACTATAATTATAACTATAGGAAACTAATTTAAATAATGAAATAATGATCTTAGCTAAGAATTGAAAAATCGCTCCAATTTCTTCCATTAAAACTCGAATTAAACAATGAATATAACCATGGATTTATGAGATATAATCACTTTCGGATATAGAACACTTACCCAAGTCGAAGTCGTGAAGCATTCCTCAAAATTTCCCAAGAACCGAGCTCCAAAAATTCCAATCGAAAATGAAGAAATGACCATTTTTGGGTCCTTATGTTTCTGCCCAGATTCTGCTTCTGTGAACAAATTTGTACCTCTGCGAAGCCGCTTTTGCCAGACCAATCTCACTTCTGCGAAAGACCACTGCCAGGTGAAGCCTCGCACCTGCGGACATGGCTTTGCTTCTGAACAACCGCAGGTGTGACTCGAGTTGCGCTTCTACATCTCCTTCACCCGCTCCTGCGATCATGCAGGTGCGGGAAATTCTTCGCACCTACGACCTCTATCCAGTCCAGCTATCCTCACTTCTGCGATGCAAGGCTTCCCTTCTGCGATCGAACCTGCGCAGAAGCGATTGCATCAGCAATCAAAATTTCAGCATTTCCTTAAGTCAAAAAATCGATCCAGTATCAAGCGGATAAGGAATACCATATAAAATGCAAGGCATCAATAGAAGGAAAATCTCGCGAATATTCGTTCTGCTAGCGATATAATGCACAATTATTCCGAGGTCGTACGACCCAATACAGACTGGTGTGTACACTACCAAGGGTCGACCCACACGAACTAGAGATGCATCCCAGTATATTGTCGAGGCATTCGGCCCGCTCCACAAGAAAGGAAGGAACTTATCGAATTACGAGTCATGTGCTTACAATATAAGTACATGAGCATAAAGTGGATATACCCTTTACCGCTTATCAAATAGCTTGCTAACAAATAATATATATTCCTAAATCAATTTCAAATATAAATTCACTAAAGTAAGCAAGCAAAAATGATTTCAAATAATTCAAATATTACATGATAAAGTCCTAAGTCTACCTGAACATAAACTTTCTTTAGCTACGTACGATCTCTCGTCACCCCGTGCGTACGTAGCACCCACAACTAGTAGCACATAATAATTACATCACCTAGGGGGTAGTTTTTCCCTCACAAGGTTAGACATGAGACTTACCTTGCTTTGAAATCTGATAACCGACTTCAACGCCTATCTAAAACCTCAAATCGATGCCTATCGACCCGAAACTAGTCAAACAATGTGCAAACCAATCAAAATATACCCAAAAACTCTTAATTAATCAATTTATAACAATTCTCAACTCCACTCGAAAAGTCAACAAAGTCAACTCTCGGGCCCACGTGCCCGGATTTTGAATATTTTCGAAGATAAACATTACCCATAGCACCATGAACTCAATTATATAATTTTTTCTCAATTTCATGTCTAATTTAGTGGTCAATCCAAAATTACCATTTCGAGATTTTAGTTCCAAAAATTCCACAATTTCTATCAAATTTCACGTTAAATCCATATGTATCCCATGTATTTAACTCGAAACAAGTAGGAATAACTTATCTTATGATATATGGTGAAAATGATCTTCAAGAATCACCTACCAAAAGTTCCAGCAATGTTTCCTTCTTCGCGATAGCAGTTAACAAAAGTTCCAGCAATGTTTCCTTCATCGCGATTGCGGCAAAAATCCCGCGATCGCAATGTACAATTTATGTTTTTTTTCTTCACAGACACCCTTCAATATAATGGCTATAACCTTTTGTACAAAATTTCAAATGACAAACGGTTTGATTTTCTGAAAACTATATTCAAGGAGCTATAACCTTTATTTTAGGATCATCTCCAACTTTCTTATAAATTGCAAGATATAAGCTTCCGAAGTCTGACCACTGACAGTAGAAATTACTTCTACGCGATTGTGACCTTCCTTCCGCGATCGCGATTCACAAGGTCTGGAACAACACTTTTCTCTTCGCGATCGCAGTCCAAACCTCCGCCATCGCATTGCACACCCCCGACACCAGTTATCAGCAGTTTCAAAAGGCCTAAAAGTGGTCCTAAACCACCCCAAAAGTCACCCGAGGTCCGAGGAATCCCGTTCAATTATTCTAACAAGTTTATATACCCTATGTAAACTTGTCTGAAAGCTCATAATGCAAATTACAACATCGAAATCAAGAATTAGAGATCAAACTCAATTTCCTTCACCTCACGCGTCCAAATCACACGTAAACATTTTGGAATGACGCCAACTTTTACGTGCAAGTCATAAATCCCGATGCGAAACTATTCCAAGGCTCGGAACCCCAAACGGACATCGATAACACCAAAGTCACCTTCAAACAAAACTTAGGAAATTCTAAAACCTTCAAAATGCTAACTTTCCATATTACGCGTCGAAATGCCCTTGGATCACCCGATACTCAACCCGAACATACGCCCAAGTCCGAAATCATCATACGAACCTATTGGAACCTTCAAATCCCAATTTCGAGGTCGTTTACTAAAAAGGCAAACCCTGGTCAACTCTTTCACTTAAAGCTTCCGAATTTAGAATTGTCTTTCAAAATCAACTTTGAACTTTTCAAAATTCAATTTCGACCACACGTACAAGTCATAGTACCTGAAGTGAAGCTACTCAAGGACTCAAACCGCTGAACGACGCACTAGAACTCAAAACGACCGTTCGGGTCGTTCTCCCCCACTTAAACATATGTTCGTGCTCAAATGCGCCAAGAACCATTCCGGAGTTGTCCAAAATCACTGTTCAACACCTCGTGCACCTACTTGTGCCACCACAACCTATGTGAGCCAGGCCGAAGATCCTCCCTATAACCTTAGCTAACAAGCCTTAGAACCAAATTTCAACATCCGGAATTCTCCACGAGACCTGATTTTAATATACGAACATCGCATCAATCATTACACAATGTACCAAAACATGATCATGCACCTATGCCGAAATCACACCATGCACCACATAAGTCTTTTGCCTATAATAACATCCTTCGACCATAATAGCTGCAATTTCATGAATCAGATGCCCGCAATACACCTCATAACACATATAAGCCCTGTTCCAACTCTCGCAATACTACCACAACGAAAGAGATGTGTAGAAACTCATAACCACGTAATCAAATCAATAAATCATGGAGTCCCTTCACCTGACAAGAACCATTACCTCATTCTGAACTGAATAACGATATTTTCTCTCATATATACCCTTCATATATCCGATCGCATTGATCTCACGTCCAATAACCTCATCTCACCCAGTACAAGCTGCTTGGGCAATAAGCCACCTCAAACACCATCTAAAATCTCATACAGTGCCATCAAAGCGACAACTAGCTACAACTCGAATATGACCCATAGGGAAGAACGAACTTTGGCAAAGAACTATCCAGTCCGCGTAACGAATAAAATAGACAAACCGATGTTATGGCTCTATCTCAGAGATGGGAAATAAGGTACACAAAATAAGTATAAGTAACCGTACTTAACATCTCAATATTGCGGCGTGCAACCTGATTCAAATATGACACTGTTGCGGCACGCAACCCGATCAACACAACATACTTGTGACGGCGCGCCACCCGATCCAAACAATACACCTGTGGCATTGTGCCACCCGATCCACACATAACAATCAATAAGGAAACACCTATCAAGCCGAAATGCTTATTCTTACGAAATGCCCGAATATCGACCACAAGCACGCCAGGTGCATACTACAATCCTTGGGAGTTGGATAGTTTTGTACGCTACAAAACCCAATCATGACTAAGGTGCAATAAATGACCTGCATCGTGAGAGCCATGTTACTCATATAACACCACAAGCTACACGGGATCACAATACATGTGCGAATAATCAAGTCATGTCACAACCCACCTGGCACAATAGAGTATTACATGGAATAGCTGACGACGGGAATAACATCCAACACCCGAAGATCCTCCGCAAGCAATGCTATGCCGAATGAACACATCTTACCTGACGTAGATCACACATTCACATTAGACCCACTAACGGACCTCAAGCCGATTCTGATCATACCATATTGGGCCAACAAACTTTCAAGGATCCACAATGGGCCTATTCATGATACATCCGAGCAGCCGTCCAATTTGGAACAAACTCCCACAATCCACAACCAAAGGAATAGAGCGCCTTTCAGACATAAACTCTCACATAGCGATAGTACCACAATCTCTATACTTGGTTTCAATCCTTAACAATCAACTGGCTAACATGTCACACTTATACAATTTTCCCGTGGGATACACTCCCACGACCTTCCACACCATGTAGCAAAGTCTGCACCTCCATACCACCAACCGTACTAATTCTATAAAGCAAATCACGAATCCGCAAATCAATACACAATGCCTCTTCCACAGAACACTATTCTCAAGCGACACTAAGATAATACCAGCTTACTCTAAACATCTGAATTCTTCCCTGCCCATCCGAGCTCATGACATTCTTATCAACACCGAGCCGCAACCTTGATCCTCAACTTCCAATTCCTATGTCGCTCACTGCACCTATCATGCCGCTACGCGAGAGTACAAGAATTCAT
>AWOL01S0199478.1:10962-30572 GCA_000715115.1 Nicotiana otophora | reverse complement strand
ATGCTGCTACGCGAGAGTACAAGAATTCATTATAACCCCTGAACTACTAGTAGAATAAACACTTCATTGGCTAGAAACCTTTCACTTAACTCATTTTAGAAGAACCATTACAACACGCAACTGAATTCCCATGACCGCAGAAAATACAAACCTCAAGTCATGCTCTAAACTGCCATAACTCCTTCGGGATCCATTTACACAACAAGGCCATAAGAATCGAATACCTCCCAAATCAAGCAAATTATGGTTGTTGTCAAGCCCGTACGTACAACCACAAACCACCTGTATAACTTAACACACCGAAGGAACTGATCATTGCCACAATCATGTTGATTCAAATAATTACTAACCGACCCCATGTCTTCCAATTTATTCTTGACTTGCCTTAGAAATAATAATAGCTCCATTCAAAACATAACAAAACCCAACAACACTCATCCCGAGTGACCCAATTCATGAGACCACATCGTCTCAATACCCATGAACCATCTCATACCCTCTGTATGCGCACAATAGCATCTCCAACTGGTACACCCATTCTGAAAGATCCTCTACGAATCTGAAGTTGTTTTCTTCCATATCTCTAATATCACATCGCAGACCCCCAGTGCTACCATAGAAACACTCCAAGTCACATTCATAATCCACTGTAAAAACTCGATCCTTAACCACATAACGGACCCAAAGTCCTTAGACACTGCACTTTAATTCTTGAACCTACTAGAACCATTATTGAGAGTCACCCACTCTGACCTGGTCCTGAATATAATCCAACACCAACGCTCTGTTAGCTCATGAACACTCCTAAAGAAGCAATCATATGAATTCATTTCCTTGTACATCACATCCACAAGAAGCATAAACTCTGAGTCTTCCCATAACTTGCACATGAATCGATAAGGCAAAATATAGCACGTGTTTATCAAGTCCTTTGCTCGAATTATTACTCTTAGTGTTCCCTTTTCTTAGTCATAAATAATCCACCAAAGCACCAATAACCAGAAACTGCACAAGCAGACGGTGGGCTCCCCAACTTAGCTTTAAGCTGCAATCACATAAATATAGAACCCACAATGATTCCTCCTTCTCAATTACTGTGATCTCGCACCAATAACCCACCAAATTCCTCGTAATCTCTTGTAAAACTTTTCATGAACATTACGAATTGTCGGTTAAAATCGCTTATTCGACCTCCTACTAGGTAGTAAGTAGAACTATTCGTAGAAACTTCATCAAAATCGTGCAATCGCTAACCTGCTCACATGAGATAGCCCACGTGTGGAATTCCATACTGACATCTTCCAACGACGTTGCCCTGGGTACAACTACCACAAAATCAGAAAAACCTCCTAAGCCCATGCTCGCCCGCCAACCTTAAGATTCTGTTCATCCCCCATTAGCATCAACTAAAAGTCCAACCATACGTTCCAAACTCGAAGTCATGTTGCATAAAAAACGATAATCAAGCTCTCAGACCCCTCTTCCTTTCAAGCAAACTCCTCTTAGTCATATTCAATCTTTCCTCAGTACAGTAGCCAATGTCCCAAATAGAATTTATAGCCTTAGTCACTGTCCACCATGGTTTCCCAAATCGCTCAAAAATTTTCTCAAGGCATGTGGCTATCCTACCACATAATTCATATGTTACTCTGCCACTCCCACTTCGGTTAAACCATCTCCTTTAAGCAACTTCTCAATCTCTGTTTTTCATACTTGACCTGCTAGCAATTCAACCACCGCGAGACATCTCCTACCATGTCCTTCTTCCTCTCTTACTGCTAAGATACTGCCTCAGATCATAATCCATTTTGTAGCACTCGAATGGGTAATTTGCCACTAACTCTGAGACTCTGTAAAGATCATCTCCCCCGATCCATCAACATTAGGAGCGTCGATTAGACTCTGAAGCCAACATACATCACCATCTCTGACAACCGCTTCTTAGGTACAATTTCACAATACCCTGCCCCAAAGGCAGATCAAAGAAGACCATAACACCGAGGAACCTTAATGCGTTCCAACAAGGATGACGACATCACATCACAAACGAGAATTCCACCACGTCCGAAAATATCCAATCTCGATACTCCGTCAACCAAGGCCTGAACATCCATAGTCCAATTGCCTCTCCTCCGCTGGAATTAAATGTCGAACCTCCAAACCATGGACCGAATAATCCTTATTTAGAGTCACTCATTGCCGCGACACACAAATAAGCACCCTACTATTTATACCAACATTGCGCGATAACCACTCATGAACATCATAATACACTATACGTAGCAGCGAAACCATTAACATTGCGCCGAAATGACAGAATATCCCTCCACGAGGCGACGATAATAGCACATTCGAATACGCAGGGAGAGACATCCTGCATCACATCTATAGTACCATTATAGCTCCTCGATGCCTAATTGATAACCAGCACTCCATGACTCATTAGATTGAGTAGGAAGGAAATGAAGGCACAAGCTTCAATGGAATCAAATCGCACGACGAGGAATCAAGAAGGGAAGTGCTCCTAAATGCTCTGTAGCCTCTCGAAGATAAGTACAGACATCTCTGTACCGATCCGCAAGACTCTACTAGACTTGCTAATGACTCAAGAGACCCAAATGAATATAGAGCTCTGATACCAAGTTGTCACGACCTAAAACCCACTATAGGTCGTGATGGCGCCCAACGTCGTCGTTAGGTAAGCCAACGGGGAACTATCAGCTTAGTTATTCTTTTTATTATTTTTAAAATCACAAGCCTTATTAAGTAAAGGATTCAATGCGTTTAAAAATCATGAATACTTAAAATATTAGTAAGATATAAAATAAAAGATGACAATATTAAGCCGAACCATATCAATCACTAGAATATCCCCAAAATCCGGTGTCATAAGTGCATGAGCATTTACTAAGGAGTACAATAATAATACAACATCTGTCCAAATAAATAAGACCGGATAGAATAAATAGTATGATAGAGACTGTGTGGGCTGCGATACGTAGCCTAGAATGCAGCACACCAAAAGTCTCCTCAGCAACTGTGCCTACGCACCAAGATGGCCACCAAATGAACATGTCAGATCCTACATATTTAGTGCAGAAGTATAGCATGAGTACGTAAATCAATGCATACCCAGTAAGTATCAAGCCTAATCTTAGAGAAGTAGTGACGAGGGATCGACACTTACTAGAGGTCCAATAAAGCAGTATGATAAATCATAAACGGATATGAAGCACAACAGTAATAATGGGGAAGAATTTACATAATCTTCAAAAACAAAATTAAAGATATAAAATTTACAATCTCGTATTCTATCTCAATAGCTCAAATATATCAAGTGCCAGTATCAAACTGATAAGGAATACCATATAAAATTCCAGGAATCACTAGAAGGAAAATCTCGCGAATAATATTCGGACTGGTAGAGATATAACGCACGATTATGCCCAGGTCGTATGGCCTGATACAGAGTAGTGTTTACACTGCTGAGGGTCAATCGGCACGAACCGGAGATGCATCTCAATATACTGTCGAGGCATTCGGCCCGCTCCACAAGAAAGAAAGGAACTTATCGAATTACGAGTCACGTGCTTACAATACAAGTACATGAGCATAAAGTGGATATACCCTTTACCGCTTATCAAATATTTTTGCCAACAATTAATATATATTCCTAAATCAATTTCAATTATAAATTCACTTAATTAAGCTAGCAAACATGAGTTCGATTAATTCAAATATTATATGATAAAGTCCTAAGTCTACCCGGACATAAACATGCCTTAGCTACGTACGGACTCTGTCACCTCGTACGTACGTAGCACCCACAACTAGTAGCACATAACAATTACATCATCTAGGGGTAGTTTTCCCCTTACAAGGTTATACAGGAGACTTACCTCCCTTTGAAATCTGATAACTGGCTCCAACGCCTCTCTAAAATCTCAAACCGACACTCATCGATCCGAAACTAGTAAAATAATGTGCAAACCAATCAAAATATACCCCAAAACTCTTAATTAATCAATTTATAACTATTCTCAACTCCGTTCAAAAAGTCAACAAAGTCAACTCTCGGGCCAACGTGCCCGGATTCCAAATAATTTTGAAGATAAACAATACCCATACCACCACGAACTCAGTTATATAATTTATTCTCAATTTCATATCTAATTTCGTGATCAAAATTCAAAAATACCATTTCTAGGTTTTCTTCAAAAAATTCCACAATTTCTATCAACTTTTACATTAAAATCCATATACAACCCAAGTATTTAGCTCAAAACAAGTAGGAATAACTTACCTTATAATATATGTTGAAAATGATCTTCAAGAATCACCCCAAATCACCCCACATGTGCTCCAAGAACTTAAAAGTGAAGAAAATAAGCTCAAAATCCCGAAATTAGATGTTTAATACACATGCCAGGCCTTCTTATTCACGTTCACGGTCATAATCCATGCGATCGCAGTTAACAAAAATTCCAACAACGTTTCCTTCATCGCAATCGCGGCCAAAATCCCGCGATCGCAATGTACAATTTGTGATTTCTTCACAGACACTCTTCAGTTTAGTGGCTATAACTATTTCTAAAAAATTCCAAATGACAAACAATTTAATTTTCTGAAATCTGCATTCAAAGGGCTACAACTTTTGTTTCTAAATCATCTCCAAATTCCTTATAGATTGCAAGATATAAGCTTCCGAAGTGAGAACACTGACATTAGATATTCCTTCTATGCAATCGCGACCTTCCTTTCGCGATCGTGATTCACAAGGTCTGGAACAACACTTTGCTCTTTTCAATCACGTCCCAAACCTCTGCCATCTCGTTGCACACCCGCGACACTAGTTATCAACAATTTCAAAAGGCCTAAAAGTGGTCCGGAACCACCCCAATACTTACCATAGATCTGAGGAACCCCGTTCAATCATTCTAACAAGTTTATATAGCCTATGTAAACTTGTCTGAAAGCTCGGGACACAAATTACAATATCGAAACCAAGAATTAAAGATCAAGCTCAATTTCTTAAACTCTATTAACTTTCAAACCATCATCCTTTGTCGTACGCGTCCAAGTCACACGTAAACACTTTGAAATGACGCTAAATTTTACATGCAAGTCATAAATCACGATGCAAACCTATTCCAAGGCTCGGAACCCCAAACGGACATTGATAACACCAAAGTCACCTTCAAACCAAACTTAGGAAATTCTAAAACCTTCAAAATGCCAACTTTTCATATTAAGCGCCAAAATGCCCTCGGATCACCCGATACTCAACCCGAACATACGCCCAAAATCATCATACGAACCTATTGGAACCTTCAAATCCCGATTTCGAGGTCTTTTACTAAAAAGTAAAACCCCGATGAATTTTTTCACTTAAAGCTTCCGAATTTAAAATTTTCTTTCCAAATCAACTCCGAACTTTTCAAAATTCAATTCCGACCACACGTACAAGTCATAATACATGAAGTGAAACTACTAAAGCCCTCAAACTGTCGAACGACACGCTGGAGCTCAAAACGACCGGTCGAGTCATTACATAACTGAACAATGAAGATGTTGGAATGAGCCAAATAAAGGCAGAAAACCAGTTCAAAGAGCTCAGCAAAGTAGATATAGCAACTCCAAATAGAAAACAGCAGAGAATCAACACACAACTTCAAACTTCCATATCAGAAACCACTTGAGAAAAATCCAGAAACCAATTGAAAAACCCTAGCCGAAATTAGAAACAGTTTGAAATTTTTTTTTTGTTTCTGTTTTTGTATTTTGGGAATTTTTGTTTTCTATAGATCTTGAGTTTTTTTTTCTTCAGAAATTCTAGCTACTGATGTGTTTTATATCCGTGAAGGTGAGAGAGTGAGAGTGATAAATATCAGAGTATGAAAGGGAATATCCATGAAAATGTAGAATGACTGTGTGTGTGAATAATCAGTGAATGAGTGGGTTGTTATATAGAATATTCTTACAGCTGTTCATTTTGTTATCTCTCTTTCTTTCCAACCCTTTTTCTGTATTGTAACCTTTAAGTCCACTTTTGACCTAATTTTTACGATTTTATTGCTTTTTAGTTCTTAACCCTCTCCTCTAGAAGCATCCTAGACAGCTAACAGAGTGATTCCTTAAGTTTTTCTATTTCCTTTAGCTCCCTCAAGTTTTTGTTAATACAACTTCTTTTAACCTTTTCTTTTACCTCAACATTTACCCAAAATCTACTACTCTTCTTCACTTAACAGCAATAAATGTTTACCACACAACAATTGACTAGACCAAATTAACACAAACTAAACATGAATCAAATGAATCAACAATTGACTAAGCATGTTACTTAAATCAATATGCAATTTAAAATAATCAATTCAAATAGAAAATGACTCTAAACCTCTAAACTTAAATGACTAAACAAAATTGGACATCACAAAGAATCACAAGACTGAAAACAGTAAAAGAAAAAAGAAAGGGATTATTTATACCTATTTGAACTCGAGATAAAACAAAGGGGGGTGACCTCAGATAGGTTCTGGCCGGTTGACCAAGATCTGACTTTCAAGAAACGGACTGAATTTTACATCAATAGATAGTTCTCATTAAGAGCTCTCAACTGATGTAAATTTCAATCGTAAAAGAGCTAAAATCAGTCGAGAAATTGAAAAGGGGGCAAGTGGCGCCTAAGGTTTAGTTTCATAGATCTACAAATTAACAAAAACGTGAAGGTTTTGAAAGGAAAGGTTAAGGGATTTGGAAAGATGAGAGGGTGGGGATTATTTGGTGAACATTTGAGGTTATTTGGCTATGGTCCGCCACCGTGCGGCGATTTCCGCCAACGGAGACGATGGGGAGTGTGAACGATGAGATGAGAGACGGTCTGAGAGGGTTTTGGGGGGTAGGGGGTCCGGGTCCGACACTTAAAAAGGAATGATAGGTTAGTTTTGCGTCGTTGGATTAGATTTGATGAACGATTGGGATTCCTTTGCCTCAAAACGACGTCATTTGGCCTTGGGGTGGGATTGGACCGGATTTATCGACTGGCCCTCTTCTCTTTTGATCTCAAATATGACCCCTTAAATTGGACTCTAATTTGAACCTACCTAATTGTTGTAAAACCAATCTAATTAACAATTAAAATAATTGATGAGTCGAAAAATGCAAAGGAACAACTAATGTAACTAATTTTTTTATTTTCGTTTTGGATATGCCACTATATGTAATTAAACGCTAATGATGCAATTCAAAATCAAAGATGCAATGATGCAAATAATCTATTAATGCGATAAAATGCAATCAAATAAACAAACAAAATTCTTATAATTCTAAGAAAAATAATTAAAAAAATTTCGAACATTTTAGGATTAATTTCGTATCTGGGGCAAACTTTACGTGCTCACACGACATATATTTTACTTGAAAAGAATTAAGATCTTAGGCGTGCAAGTATTATTTCACTTCGTCAAACAAAATTTTCAACTTCAAAATTTTCTACTACAAGTTGAAACTGAAATAATGACAAATATCGTTGGATAAGCTTCAACTTATAAATAATGCTTTCAATGTTTGACAAGTGAAGTAACAGCTAAATGAATTAGTAAAACCAAAAGATTAGACTGAAGTTCTTAAGAATATTTTGATAGTAATACAATTTTGGTTTTTTTCTCAATTATTTTTATACCATTATAGTAATGTCATGAGTATTATTTGTCATGTCATCACCGAAAATTATCTCAAGCAAAACTCACTAATGGTGCAATGATGCAAATAATCTATTAGTGCGATAAAATGCAATCAAATAAACAAACAAAATTCTTATAATTCTAAGAAAAATAATTAAAACTATTTCGAATATTTTAGGATTAGTTTCGTATCTAGGACAAAAATTATGTGCTCAAAGCTGCCCCTCTTTGCTCGGAAACATGAAGAGTTTTCGGGCAAAGATAAAGTGAGCAATTATGAATAATATTTGCCCGTTTGACACTCCATGAGAAGCATTTGAAAAAGTTTGACCGAACCTTGCTTCCGAGGTTGCCTATATATCCTGGGCTATAAAGGAATCAGGTCACTATAGTTCTAGAAGTTTTGGTAGCTGGGACTATCAAAAAACTATGATTTCACTGTTGTTGCTATTGTTACTGCTTGTTGAACTCCTTATTATACCCAAAATTAAAATAAAAGAAAACTAAACAAGTCTATCAGCTATGAGTTACAAGATTCCTATCTATAAGTCTTCTGAAGCTTGGTCTTGAGTATTGAATGGTTCTTTATGCAGACTTTTGATTTGAACCTTGATGCTTGCTAGTTGCAGGTGCTAGTTCATTCTTCTACAGCTTCTTCTAATGAAAACTGAAAATGCAATTCTCGTGACTTCAGTCATGTCTTGAGCAGTCCACATCTTTTCATTCACTCATGCATTTTTTTATTCTTTTTTTTCTTTTCTTTATTCTGGATTAAGACTTCTTCTTTTGGTCATCTCGAATCCTATGCCTCGAGGTAAAACCTGCTCAGACACTAAAGCAAACAAACGAACAAAATTTTTTTGCCCCAATTTTCACTAGAAACATTTCATAAGTTATTGTAATAAAATTCTAAACATCTTCTTTATTAAAAGCAATAAAGTGTCGGGAATGGTATACCCTGAAGAGATCATGATTTTTTTTCGAGATGTTTTTCCTTCTTGTCAAAATGACGCCTCAACTAAGGATTGATGTACCTTATGTTGAGAAAATACGGCCGGAGAATGATATACCCTATATTGGCAAAGATATCAGGGAGTGGTGTACCCTGCATTTAAGATCAAATCAACTAGGGAGTGGTGTACCCTATGTAGGAAAACACAACTAGGGATTGGTGTACCCTATACTGGTAAAAACTAGGGAATGGTGTACCCTATATTAGGAATGATATCTGGGAATGGTGTACCATGCAATCAAGCATTAATGTATCAATGAGTAGTGTATCCTGCATTTAAGATCAATTGATAATAATATCAGGGAGTGGTGAACCCTGCGTTTAAGCTCAACTCAACTAGGGAGTGGTGTACCATATGTTAGAAAAATATAGATGGGATTGGTGTGCCCTATACTGGTGAGGTGACTAGGGAGTGGTATACCCTATGTCTAAAATATCATCAACTAGGGAATGGTGTACCCTACGTTAGAAAATATAGCTAGGGATTGGTGTACCCTATATTGGTAAGGAGACTAAGAAGTTGCGTACCCTATGTCTAGGAATGATATCAGGGAGTGTTGTACCCTGCATTTCAGCTCTATTAATAAAGATATCAGGGAGTAGTGTACCCTGCATTTAAGATCAATTGGTAATGATATCATGGAGTGGTGTACCCTGCATTTAAGCTCAATCAACTAGGGAGTGGTATACCATATGTTGAAAAACACAGCTAGAGATTGGTGTACCCTATACTGGTAGGGAGACTAGGGAGTAGTGTACCCTATGTCTAAAATATCATCAACTAGGGAGTGGTGTACCCTATGTTGAAAAATACAGCTAGGGCTTGGTATACCCTATGTTGGAAAATACAGCTAGGGATTAATGTACCCTATACTAGTAATGAGACTAGAGAGTGGTATACCCTATGTTTAAGAATGATATCAGGGAGTGGTGTACCCTACATTTCAGCTCAATCAAACAGTAATGATATCACGGAGTGGTATACCCTGCATTTAAGATCAATTGATAATGCTATCAGGGAATGGTGTACCCTGTATTTAAGCTCAATCAACTAGGGAGTGGTGTACCCTATGTTGGAAGACACAGTTAGGGATTGGTGTACCATATACTGGTAAGAAGACTAGGGAGTGGTGTACCCTATGCCTAAAATATCATCAACTAGGGAATGATGTATCCTACGTTGGAAAATACAGCTTGAGATTGGTGTACTCTATACTACCATGATTTTGAATTTTTGATTTTCTTCCTTTTTTTTAGAGAATGAGTAAAATACGGGAAAGAATTTTGAGAAGACTTCCCTTTTGAGGCAGAGCTATTTTTAGTCTCCGCGTGGTTTCCTTTCTAGTTGCACTTGCTTCTTGGGAGGTTGTCTTTGGATTGCACATGTTTCCTGTTTTTCAACAAAGAACAATTGTTAGTTCGAAACGGTGGTTGGTTTGGTGGCCTTGAGTGTTTCAATCACTTGATTTCGGCCCATCTTTTTTTGATGATGATTTCAACTGTAACTAGTTGTTTCCTAAATAACGATTGCATTTCTGGCTCCGGAGAACCTTTGGCTTTTCAAACTTTTGCCATGACGGCTAGTCACATAGCAAGACTTAACCTTTCTAACTTTATTTTGCCTTTGTAGGCATTTAAGTTTTGATTTATTTCTTCAAAGTTACAATTTTAGAGCATTGGGGAACCTTTGGCTTTTCAAACTTTGCAAGATGGTTAGTCGAGTGGGACTTAACCTTTTCACCTTCATTTTGCCCTTGTAGGCACTTCAACCTGATTTCCTTCTTCCTAAAGTTTTTGATTTTGAAGCATTGGTCGCCATGGCCAGTCGGGGTCGACTTGATGCCCTTGCCGAGGTGGGTGCCTTTTGAACATATCAACTTGTGTCGAACGAGAGCCCTGCAAATCAGTCTTGCCATCTCTTCTTTGCCTTAGTTTTTGGGACAAAGTTAGACTGAAATGGATTCAAAGAAAACCAAGCAATGGAATGGAGAATGAGTTTAAACAAGAGGTGTCCCTTTCGGGGAATAGATAGACAGACTTATCTGGGAGTACATGGGGACTTCAATGAATATGACATGTATTTTGGACTGGATGCCTGATCTGTGTAAACCGTCCGACTCTTAGAAACTCATCATAACGTTTGCCTTGAAATCGAGAAACCTTGCCCAGGACTGTGTTGATGCCATGACTGTGAAGATCCTCTTTTCGATTAGTAGTGCCCTTTGCGGGTTTTCACCAGCTGACATCTCTCATTTCTCTTCTCACTATAGCCTTATAGTGCCCTTTGCGGGTTTTCGCTAACAAGGCTCTCTCATTTTTAATTTCTCTACTCACAATCGCCTTACAATGCCCATAAGGGTTTTCACAATAAGACTCTCTCATTTTATTTCTCTCATTTCTTGATAGCCCCGGGTCCAAATATCTGTGAACTCTAATTCCTAAACATTCTTGTCGATTTATCGGAAGGACTTGAAAGGGATTTGGGCAAAAGGAAATCGGATTGAATTACAACTTTGGAACCTTTTGGCAAAAACATCTCTAAAACCATCGTAACATCTGCCCCAGTTTCAACTTTGGGGGAAATGTGGATTTTTGTTTGGTGTGACCAAACCTCAGGGTGAGGCTGCCTACATATCCTTTCGGAATCAGGTCGAACGTAGTTCAATTGACATGAAGACTTTTGATTTTTGTTTTGTTATTCTTTTCTTTCTTTTTTTTCACCTTTTTTTCTTTTTTTTTTTCAATTATAACTTCCAGGTTCCAGAGAGGGTAATCAAATAAAGGGAACCGGCTTAAATGGTTTGCAAAGCGTTGATCGTGTTTGGGGTAGAGAGAAAGAAAGCCTTCACCTTCCCAATCAGAGAATGTTAAAGCTGCGTAAAGGGTCAAACATAATACCTTTTGACCGTGTCTGCATTGATAGCTGTCTCGGGGACATTTCCTTCGATATCTCCCAAATACAGCACTCCCTTTGGCAGCACTCTTATTACAATGTATGGACCTTTCTAATTTGGAGCGAATTTTCCTTTAGCTTCCTTGTGATGCGGAAGAATACGCCTCAGAACGAGTTGCCCCACTTCAAATTTTGTGGGCTGCACTTTCTTGTTATAGGAACGTGCCATTCTCTAATGGTACAACTGCCCGTGGCAAACTACAGCCAGTCCCTTTTCATAAATCATAGACAATTGTTCCAATCAGGTTTTGACCCATTCATCATCCTTGATCTCAGCTGCAACAATGATCTGAAAAGAGGAAATCTCTACTTTTGCGGGTATTACGGCTTCCGTGCCATAAACCAATAAGTAAGAGGTGGCCCCAACTGATGTGCGCACGGTTGTGCGATATCCCAATAGTGCAAAAGGCAGCTTTTTATGCCATTGTCTGGAACCCTGAACCATTTTCATGAGAATCGTTTTAATGTTCTTGTCTTCAACGGCTCCATTGGCTTTGGGCCGATAAGGGGTATAATTATACGTAATTTTAAATTGTTCGCATACCTCCCTCATCAAGTGGCTATTCAGATTTTCAGCATTGTCCGTAATGATAGTTTGAGGAATACCAAAACGACAACTAATGTTGGAATGCACGAAGTCCACTATCGCTTTCTTAGTGACGGCTTTGAAAGTAACTGATTCGACCCACTTTGTGAAATAGTCAATGGGAACCAAAATGAATTTGTGCCCATTTTAAGCTTTCGGCTCGATTGGCCCAATAACATCCATGCCCCAAGCAACGAACGGCCAAGGCATTGACATAGGATGCAACTCTCAAGGCAGAGAATGAATCAGGTCAATGTGTATCTTACATTGATGACATTTTCGGATGACACTGAAATCTTTTTCCATGGTCATCCAATAACAACCTGCTCGGAGTATTTTCTTAGCAAGTACATACCCGTTCATGTGAGGCCCACATACTCCTGAATGCACTTCGTTCATGATCCTATCAACTTCTCCAGAATCTACACATCTTAAAAGCTTCAAATCTAGAGTTCTTTTGTACATGATCTCCCCACTCAAAAAGAAACTACTTGCAAGCCTTCTAATAGTTCTCTTTTGATCCCCACTGGCCTTCTCGGGATATTCTTTCATTTTTAAGAACCTTTTGATATCACGGTACCATGGCTCACCATCTGGTTCCATTTCAATTGCATTGCAATAGCCATGCCTTTCTCGAACCTGAATTTCCAATGGGTCAATATGAGTATTACCCGGGTACGGCAGCATTGAGGCCAGAGTAGCTAGTGCATCTGCTAGCTCATTGTGGAATCGTGGAATACACTTAAACTCAATGGATTTGAACCGTTTACTGACATCTTCCACATGTTGCCTATACGGGATGAGTTTGATGTCTCGAGTTTCCCATTCACCTTGGGCTTGCCGAATAATTAAATCAGAATTACCCATACTTAATAACTCTTGTACATCCAGATCAACTGCCATATTCATACCGAAGATGCAAGCTTCATACTCAGTGGTGTTGTTTGTGAAAAAGAACCGAAGTCGGGTCATGGCTGGATAGTGTTGACTTGTGGGCGACATCATAATTTCCCCAATCCCTACGCCTTTTGCATTCACAGCCCTATCAAAGAATATTTTCCAGACATCGATGTTCTTTGGAATCACTTCAACCGAATTTACTTCCTCGTCAGGAAAGTAAGTGCTTAAGGGTTGGTATTCATCGTCGAACGGGTTCTCAGCTAGATGATCCGTCAAGGCTTGAGCTTTCATCGTCATGAGAGTGACACATACAATGTCAAACTCGGTGAGCAGGATCTGTCATTTTGCTAACCTTCCAGTGGGCATTGGCTTCTGGAATATATACTTCAAAGGATCCATTCTGGTTATGAGGTACATTGTGTAAGCCAGCAAGTAGTGTCTCAACTTTTGGGCGACCCACGTTAGGGAGCAACAAGTTCTTTCCAACAAACTGTACTTGACTTCATAAATGGTGAACTTCTTGCTTAGATAATATATGGCTTGTTCTATCTTCCCAGTTACATCACGTTGCCCCTCGACACAGCCGAAAGAATTTTCTAGGACTGTCAGATATAAGAACAAAGGTCTTCATAGTTCGGGCGGAACCAACACCGGTGGATTTGACAGATATTCTTTGATTTTATCAAAAGTTCTTGACACTCATCTGTCCATTTAATTTCCACGTGGTGGTAAGCTGAGGAATGAATCTACTGATATAATTCAATCTTCCTAGCAAACTCATAATCTCTTTCATGCTCTTCGGAGGTGGTAAATCTCGAATAGACTATATCTTTGTCGGATCTAATTCGATACCCCTCCGACTGACTATAAACCCCAAGAGTTTTTCAGACGAAACTCTAAATGCACATTTAGATGGGTTTAACTTCAAATTATACGTATGCAACCTCTCAAAGAACTTCCTCAAATCCTGCACATGGTCTTCTTGCATTCTAGATTTAATTATCACATTATCCACATATACCTCAATCTCTTGATGCATCATGTCATGGAAGATGGCAATCATGGCTCTCATGTAGGTTGCCTCGGCATTTTTCAAACTAAACGGCATGACCCTGTAACAGTAAGTGTCCCAATGTATGGTAAAAGTAGTCTTTTCTGCATCTTCTTCATCCATCAGAACCTGGTGATACCCAACATAACAATCCATGAAAGATTGTATCTCGTGTTTAGCACAATTGACAACAAGAGTGTGGATATTTGGCAATGGAAAGTTATCCTTGGGACTCGCCTTGTTCAAATCCCAATATTCAACACAAGCTCTTGTTTTGAACTCCTTAACCAGCCATGTGGTGTATCGGACTACTCGGATCACACTAGCTTTCAATTGTTTCGTGACTTCTTTCTTAATCTTATCACTAATGTCAGTTTTGAACTTTCTCTGCTTCTGTTGGACGGGCGGATAACCGGGATAGGTAGCTTGTTTGTGTACCACCAAATCAACATTCAACCCTGGCATATCATCATAAGACCATGCAAACACGTCTTTGAATTCAAACAAAAGTTAGATCAAGGCATCTCTAGTTCTCTCATCAGCGTAAATGCTTATCTTGGTTTCTCGGACCTCTTCTGAATTGCCTAAATTTACTGGCTCAGTTTCATTTAGGTTTAGCTTAGGCTTGTTCTCAAATTATTCCAATTCGCGATTTATTTCCCTAAAAACCTCATATTCATCATATTCCGCATCTTGATTCATTATTTCAAAGTTAGATAGCATTTTAAGATCTGAGCATAAAGTCCGCAAGTACGTCATGTTATTAAAGTACGCATTATTAGAACTGAAAAGAAAAAGATAAGAAAAATAGCAAAATCAGAAAAAAGAAAAAGAGGCATCTATGATCGATGAAATATTAATTTCATTTCATTGAATTAAAATATAGAAGGGTTTACATCATAATTTAAAGACAGTAAAGTAAAAACATTAGAGTTACACCCTGAAATAACCCGTAATGCAGAAAAGATAGAAAGACTAAACTACCGGGATTCCCGCCTAAAAGGGAATGGTATGGTCTCCCAATTCTGGAGTTTGAAATCTGGTCCCACAGACTATACCTCGGCACGGCTCATTCCTTCCCTGACTGGACCATGCTGGATTCATATAGCATTTGTTTTAGGGCTCCGCATATATCATCTATCTATTCGTACGTGAAGGCCTCTTCTTCTTCCCCCACATACTTTTGTTTGACAAATGATTGGGAGAGAAGTGGGATGGTTTGTGATATGACCCACCTATTTTCTTTGCATTTGGCAGCCCATATTCTGTCAGCCGACGTAGCTCGGAAACCCAAACCAAAAGGATTCTCATTCACAATCGGGGAAATTGGCTCAATAATGCCCTGCATGGATGCTCCGAGCCCCTTTCTGGGCTTGTACCCATTTCTGATCATTTGGGTGGCAAACATAATTGAAGCATTGGACAAATAAGGTTGAGGTATTGGGCCCCTTCTTCAAACTGGTCAGCGACCATAATTTCAAAAGCTTGATACACGATATGCTCGCTGCCTTCCCTGGTTTCAAGACACGAGACTGAGGGGTCCCGATAAATAGATTGCTCGTCTTTTCCATGGACAATGATTTCTTGATTGTAATACTCAAACTTGACCATTTGATGGAGAGTGGACGGAACAATTCTGTTGGCGTGAATTGTTGGTCCGCCCAGAAGGAAATTGTACGAGGTTTCCATGTCCAGGACTTGGAAGGTCACCTCAAAGTCCACAAGGCCAATAGTTAAGACTAGATAAATTTCTCCGATTGTATCTCTCTTAACCCCATAGAAGGCTCGTACATAGACATTGTTGGCCTGAATTCTTTCTGTACTGATTTCCATCCTTCGGAGCATTGGGAGGGGACAAATATCTACTCCCGACCCGACATCCATCATCACCCTTTTCACATAGTAGTCGTCATTTTTAACAGTTAAGTGAAGGGCTTTGTTATGGGCAGCTCTCTCTGCAGGCAAATCATCACGGCTAAAGGAGATCTTATTGACCTTGAAATATCTCTCGGCCATTTTTTCCAATTGTGCAACAGTAGTTTCATCTGGGACATATGCTTCGTGCAATGTTTTGAGTAACACCTTTCTGCGTTCATCTGAGGTCAACAGTAGAGATAGAAGTGAAATCTAGGGGGAGTTTTTCGGAGTTGATCGATTATGGAGTACTCTGAAGTTTTCATTTTACTAAAGAATTCCTCCGCTTCTTCATTGCTTACAGGTTTCTTGGGTGGCATTTGGTTGTCCCTATTTTGTTTAGCTTTCCTTAGCTCATTGGGGCATTGGACCTCCCCGATCGAGTCATCTCATTGACTTCCCCCACGACTTCTTTTCCTTTGTAAGTGAAAACTATCTTGCTACAATTCCAAGGGACCGCAGTAGGATCTTTCATCGGTATTTATGGTGCGGGACTGATAACCACAGGCTCAGTCAGCCTTGGTGATATTATCGGCCCCCGTGCCACATGTGTTCCCTTTGCTGAGGATAAGTTGTTCTTTCCTCGGGGCTTTTGGAACATAAAGAACCAAATTCTTGGTAGGTATCGGCTAATCTTTCATTTCAACAGCCTGAGAGACCGTAGCTACTTTCGATTTTTGCCGATTTTGCTGCTGCTTTAGGTTTTTCCTCCAAACTAGTGATGGAAACAATGGCCTTCAGTGCCGAGTTAAATTCTTTATCATTACAGACCATACCGATAACTGGCCAATCATTGTGAGCATGCAATGGATTATTGGTCACATTGGGAGCATCCTCGTCCCTCAGCATAATTCTTTTAGCTTCAATCAAGTATTCAAGAGGGTCCAACATTTTTTTGTATTATGGCCTATAACCCCCAAGAGGTATGCACATCTGGCATCAGCTCGGTATGTCGAAGACTCGGGATTTGACCGATTCGGAGCCACAGGTTGCAGTAAACCCAATTGGGTCAACTTCTGGAGAAAACTTGAGTATGATTCACCGATGGGGGTGAAATAATTTCTTCTGGGAGGCTTTCGGGGTCATAGATTATATTGGGTTGTATTTTATGGTGGGAGGGGATTATATGGAGCTTGGTAAGGATGGTTATTTCTAGGAGGTGGAGCTCGATTTTGATTGTAATTTTGTTGGGGCCATATGTAGGGTTGTGCGTTCATCATCGCATAGGGAGGCGGTGCCACGGTGTATGCAGCATCATGGTGCGGGTAGTAATGTTGTGGGGTTCAGGGTGGCATATATGATTGGTTAAATGATTTGCGAGACCCCCTCAAGCTTGAAGCCATCAGGGCTCCCTATTCTCTTTTTTCCAATTGGCTAGACCTCTCGAGCCATTCTAGATGGCTTGCGATATAGCTTTAAGGGCTCCCTGAATTAATATCATTCTTGTTTTCAACCCATTTTCAACTATTTCCCCAATCGTTATGGCCTCGGAAAATGGCTTTCCCATGACAGACATCATGTTTTGGAAATAATCGGCCTCTTGGGCCTGTAAGAAAACTGTGACCATCTCTGTCTCATCCATGGGAGGCTTCAAAATGGCAACCTGCCCGCGCCACTTAATAGCATACTCACGAAACCTTTCTGTGGATTTCTTTTTTAGATTAGATAGAGAGTTTTTGTCCGGAGGAACATCCACATTGTATTGAAATTGGCGGACGAAATCTCTGGCAAGGTCGTCCCATATGTGCCAGTGAGCAATTTCCTGCTCCATATACCATTCAGAGGCAAGTCCTACCAGACTTTCTCCAAAGTATGCCATTATAAGTTCCTCTTTTCCACCAACGCCCTTTAATTGGTTGCAATACCTTTTCAAATGAGCAATCGGGTCTCCAATCCGTCGTACTTTTCAAATTTTAGCGTATTAAAACCAGCTGACAAATGGACATGTGGAAACATGCACAAGTCAGAGTAGGAGACACTCTTTTGGCCACTCAAGCCCTACATGTTTTTTAAACTCTGCTCTAGGCTTTTCATTTTTTCGAGCCATTTCTTCCTACTCGGGATATTTGACTATTTTTTCTAGTTCAACCGGAAACTCATATTATGGATGTTGAGTATATGAGTCTGGAATAATATAGGTCATATCCTGCTAAAATTGTAGGACCTGGAATGTGAATGAAGGAGGTTCAAAACACGGCATGGGCAGGGTCGGCTACGCCGTGGTGAAGACATGCACTTCAGAGAACAATGCAGGAGGTGCCCCAGAAACCTGCGCTTGGGGGCGAACCACAGAAGGCATGCCGGGAGCATTAGACGACATTGGAGGGTACCCGCATGGGATAAACGGTTTGGTCAGAGGGACGTTGGTAGCCCCACTCGACCTTGGGATCAACTCAGGGAATCCAGGAATTTCACTCGGCGGTTCCCTACTATTAGACTAGGCGTCCCATATTTCCAACATGCGGAGATGCAACATCTTATTTTCTTCAATAGTTGTTGATTTTGGTTATGGAATAGTCGGTGTCGTGCTATCCTCAGGGTTGATAATGTTTAGATTGCTTTCAGAGGCCATCGGAACCATTCCTTTAGATCTTATGAAGTAGGGATGGGATGCCAGATTACCAACAAAAACCAATCACCTGAATAGAACCTGGCTAAATTGCACGCACAACAACCTTGTTAGTTTTGAAACATTTAACATATTGAAAATCGCACGTTGGGATGCAATGCACCTAAAAAGTTAAACGTTTCTACCATGTGTTTGCAACGGTCGCGTGTTTCATCCTGGCTTTTAAGTGTCTGTACTATTTTCTTCTATCTCTCGCTCTCTTTTGGTTTTTTGTTTTGTCGCTCCTGGTTTTTCTCTTTTGTCTTTTGTCGCTCTTTGTTTTTTCTCTTTTTGTTTTGTCACTCTTTGTTTTATTTTCTTTTTATTTATTTTTCTCTCTCTTTTTTGTTGATTTTTCGCTCATTTTTGTTTATGGCTATGATCGCATTCGATGGGGATTGCTTACGTATCATGACGCTACATGAATCAGACCATTGCGTAGTTCAGGAAAATGAATTTAAATGAAAGCAAAGAAATTTTGGGGTTTTCAATATTTCATTAATAAAATCTTTTTGGGTTTTTCATTACAAAGGACTCGAAAACATCAACAACTGACTTTAATAGGAAAACGTACATACTCGAAGCAGAGGCAACAGACTCAAAACAAATAAAGGACAACAAACTCGATGCGAGAAAAGTAAACTATAGACTCGACGACTAAATAATTAAAAAGATAGATAACTCTCAAACTCTAATCCAGGGTCTCAGATGACATCAATCGGTCACGTCGCGGGCCCGCCTGGAAGCCCACCATGAAAAAACTCTAGGTCGGCCATGAACTGGTGAGCGAAAGACAACACTGAAACAAATAACATATCTTTAGTCATATTCTCACATTCATGGCATTCCATCACATTGTAGTCAGTTATTTATTTGATTCTAAGCTTAGTAGCACCCCCCCCCCTCC
>AWOL01S0199388.1:0-10108 GCA_000715115.1 Nicotiana otophora | reverse complement strand
AATACATGTGAATATAAAATGCAGTACACATACAGTACAATCTCTTGAATATATATCAATACATGATGCATATACAACCTGATATATATACACACACGTATGAATACAATATGCTAAAGGATTATTTTTAGTAAACTGATAAATGCATAAGAATACAAACTGCTGAAAAATATTGAAACAACATGAATATTTGAAATTATAAACAGCTTAATAAACACTGTGGATACAATGAATAAAGTGAAAACATGAGTTTTTCTTAACAGAATAGCATCTTTACCAAAATAATATTCAAAAAACTATATTCACATAAAACTATCTTCCAAAATTATATTCACCGAAAACTATTCTAAAACTATCTTCACATAAGTATCTGAATCTGTGATTTGCCTAACAATCTTTGAGGGTGCTTCGTTCTCGCTTATGGAATCATCGTCTATCTTCCGCATAGCATAGTCCTAAAGGAGGGCACCATATATTTGACGGAGTAAATTAGCATCAAATGTTATTTGTGGAACCAAACCAAAAGTGCTCAGATACTATGCGTATGCCGCGACATGCAACCCACAATCCCTGAAAATGTAGATTGAAACAATTAAAAACAATTCAGATTATTAGATTTATAAATGATACAAGTAAGAGGATTGAATACATACATGCTCCCAGATTTTTGTTGCGGAAAATTTGAAATGAAAACAACATCAAAGGGATCAGTTTGTGCCTTGTCACTGTATGTTGAGTCATGAGACCAATCTATGCCTTGCTTATCTTTGTAAAAATCACTGATCGATAGATACAGAGGTACAAGCTTAGAAAGCTTATCTATCGCAGAACCCACATAGGCATCATGACCTGCTGATCTGTATGAGTCATATACTTTGATACATCTCTCATTGAATGAGACAACTGCCAATATCCAATAAAGTTTGTCTTTCAAGTTGACTGGTATCAAGACATTGTCAACAGTATGCCATGGTACATTAGCTAGCAATCTGTAGCCCCTTATATACTCACATACAACATCCTCTTCTTTATCGGCATACCTGTCGAAGATTTCAGCAATTCTTGTCTTGAATATACAATCAACAGTTGTATACTTGAAGTTGGTGGTTTGGTTGTACTTGCCTTTCTTTCTCGGGTAATAAAATATGATATCAATATGCTATATATAAAATTGAATACATAACGTCAGTACATTGAATGAAATCAAAGAAAACAAAATTCATTGAAGAAACTTTATATATACATGTATTGTATGTTGAAGAAACTGAATATAGAAGTCAGTACTTCTGAAAACAAATTGAATATAGTGTGTACAGTTAGATACATACTGCTGAATACATTTGAGTATCTAATATTGCATATAGTTAAATACATTCTGATAACTAAAATATTGTTCTTTATTAGTCGTACAGTTAAGAAACTAATAAAGAATGCATACTGCTTTTAACAAATTGCTAGAGAAAACAGTAAAACAATATAAATCTGAATACAGTTAAATACACTGAATACACAGAACCCATTGAATTAAACCAACAACAGATAAAACTGTCCCAGGAACGGTGAATACAATATTTAACTGTATTTCTGTTAATATAGAATACATCTGTCTACATACCATATCAACAATGTAATACAAACGAATACATAATTTTTATGTCACTAGCAAAATTGTGAAATATACAATTAGACAAACAATGAATTAAACT
Organism: Nicotiana otophora; assembly: GCA_000715115.1. Classification (NCBI taxonomy): domain Eukaryota; kingdom Viridiplantae; phylum Streptophyta; class Magnoliopsida; order Solanales; family Solanaceae; genus Nicotiana; species Nicotiana otophora. Next base: position 8,402 of record AWOL01S0199388.1, on the reverse strand, counting down.
GAAGTTAGAAGGGTTATATCTTACATTGTCATTCCATAGTTTACCGTCAAATGAGAGAAGGTAAAACCAATTTTTTAAGTGACTTGATCAACTCCAAAATTCAGCGGTTTAGGCAGTGTTGACTTATTTTTCTTGTAATGGTCTTCCATATCATTTCTACAAGGAATTGGAAAAAATATTATATCCACATTCTAATTGATAAATACATATTATACATATCGGGAAAAAAACTTACTTTTGATCATGTTTAGTAAGAAGACCATCACGAACCCATTTCTCGTATTCCTGAATGACTAATGTAGGATGTGGCCCCGATATTAAATCATCTTCAAAAGGATATTTTTTGTCAAATATAGGAGTCAACTTTACTGAGGTACCTATTGTTCATTGAAGCCATTAATAAAGATATTTAATTATAGATATCATGGGGAAATAGATCATAACTTTATAATATATAGTTTTTGTTTAATAATTTACTAACCAGCGGACTCAAAGTTTGACTCGTAAGGCGAAGAATACCATTGACTTCAACATTTTTTGCTGCATGATGTATCACAATTCTAGTTTCTGAAATTTGACTTGGAAGAAACTTATCCGCCAACTCAAATTGTGATACATGTACTTCTCTGGATACACCCTCGTCAGATATAGGTGGTATGGTACACGACACCTCAGATGTAGTATTCCCCTCCATCCTTACTTTACCACAAATAGGATTAACCTCTGTAGATGCATTTAACGCGTCTTCAGTTGAAATAGCATGTGGGTATTGATCGTCATAAATGTTGGTGTTCAGCTTCCTTTGCATGGCCTAATAATATAACCAATAGAATATATTAATATAGCACAAGTTTTTCAGACGTGTATTCTATTAATGTGTGTATATATATATATATATATATATATATATATATATATATATAAGTGTATTATGAACCATGTATGTGGATGCATACATGGTTCAAATAAAAGAATAGAGGCTGTTATAGAAAATGTATTTAGAAAACCCTAAAAACAAATGTAAAACTGAATTCACATGTATATAAGTGTATTCTGTAATATGTATGTTACAGTATACATGAGTAAATTGAAGAATAATAAAAGATGTTTTAAAATCTGTATTTAGATAATCATGAATACATATGTATAACTGATGTCACATGTATATACTTGTATTCTGTAATGTGTATATTATTGTATAGATGATTAAACTGAATAATAGCAGAAACTAAATTACAACATATATTCTGAATATAGTTATATAAACATATACTAAAGAGGTTAAAAATGTTAACTTCTGAATTCTCGCCAACAACTATATCACTATGTGTTTGGGATTTGGGATTATCTTGCAAGTTGGCATCAGATGGCATTTGAATATCATCATCATGTCTCCCGGTATATTTCTTTCTCTGGTATACCCTGTCTGTATTCTAATATGCTTTAACCTGGTCAAAAAGCTTTTTGAAATTTTCATTGATCAATGTTCGTAGAGAAGTGAACTCGCCCATCACCTAATCAATACACAAATAATTAGAGAGGTGTTAGAAAACTATATGAAAGTTAATACATAAACTGTAAAGTTGAATATGTTTTAACATTACTCACATAATCCTTGAATGAATTTAGATCCTTTCTCAAAGAAGATAAATTATCTGATTTATAATCTGCTGGCTTCTTAACATGCAATACAGTTTCTTTGATTTCAGATATGTCAGTAGGAGGAATCTTGGATTGAGGTATTGACGACACATATGGAATTAGACTCTCTGCATTTGAGGGATCTATAATCTTCTGTTTGCGCTTTTTGTGAGGCGATGATGAAGATGGACCAACACTTGCATCATATTTCTTCTTAGGTTGAAGAGGCGGTGTAGGACTAAAGTCAGCCGAATCATCTTCATTGTTGTCTCAATGAGTAGGATTGTTCTCTACATCAACGCCTTCTGGAGAAATCTGAATAACAACAAGCTCTATATCGCTTGGTTGAATGTCATTGTAAACAATCTTAAAATAGAAATACACTCAAAGTGAACGACCTTTGCTATATGATTACAAAATTATACTCATTAAATTAAATATGTATTTGTAAACTTTTTTCTGTATTCTAATGTATTCGAGCTAATTTGGAAAACAGGGAAATAAGATGTAGGTTGTATGCAACTGTATTTAATATTTAATTCTAATACTGTATTATGTATTGTACAGTATTTGACCTAATTTTGAAACAGGGATATTGATGTATGATGCATTGAACTATATTTCAATGAAAATTTTAACAAATGATTTCACTAATAGAAATATATTCTTAAAAAAAATATCAGACACTTAACGAATAGTAAATTACCATGTTTCCCTGGTCATTGAACATGCCATTTATCAGATAAGCATAAGTTGGTTGGTTGACAGTGGATTTCCAATTGAGTATTCTAGGTATCCGGTTATCAACTTGCAGTGCAATTTTGGGGTCAACCTTTGAACAACACTCATAAAACTACACTTGCATAGCGAGAGGCATCCCAGCTATCCTATAGTACTTCTTCTAGAATCCCTCTTCTTGCTAATAGATTTAATAAGGTATTGGAATGCATCCTTACTGCATGGATAATCAAAATATCTCTCACTCTCGACCAAGTCAAAATATAGTCTTGGGATTGTTGTGCTGTTCTTCTCAGAGGAAAATATAAAAGTGTGTATGAAATACAACACATCTATCTTGATGGCATCCCCATCGTTGCCATGACCCCAATTCTTGTCATCAAAGCATTTCAACAAATCTTTATTCTTGACATTCTTTGCACCGCCAAAATATGTATCAACAATCCTGTTAGGCACCTTTGTATTAAACTGAAAATCTTCAGGGTCACCAACACAATTGAGACCAGTGACAAGCGCAAACTTCCTGATTGAAAAGGATAATGTTGTACCATTGGCGTATATTGAAAATGAATCATCATAACTTCCTTCCAGCTGCAGAACCATGAAGCACCTGAACAATTGACGTTGGACCTCACAACGCTTCATATCAAGGAAACTTCTAAAATAAGTAGTACCAAATATTTTGTACTGCTATGTAGTAAGTTTTTCTTTGAGGTCGGAGACTATATTTGTGTTAGTATATGAACTGATATGCGGTGATGGAATATGCGGGTGTTTCACAAATAGTTTTATTTCCTGCATACAACAAGAATTATAAAGATTTCATAAATCTTTTGCTATACATAACTCATTCATGTTTCGCAAACATAATGTATTGATAATTACCACAAAAAATTGAGAGTTATGGCAATGATTGTTGTTGTAAATACAACAAAATACAGTTGGCTTGAGAATACGCATGAAAATACTTAGTCGAAATAATAACTAAAACCAGAACAAATAATGTATTTAAAACAGCTGTGGAATGAACTTTTGAATACATCTAAATACAATATGTAAAAGGCACTGTAATAAGTACAAATCAGTGAATGAAATTTTGAATACATCTAAACACATCTAAATACAATATGCAAAAGACACTGGAGTAAGCACAAATCAGTGATGGAAATTTTGAATACTTATGAATATATCAACATACATATAAATCAAATCAACATATAAGAAGAGAAAGCGATGTATCCACTATTGCACACATATAAATACAATAACATACAATAAGAGAAACCCATTGGAGAAGGTAATACTCAATGTATGAGGATTCAAATACATATAGATACATCAACAATTACCTTTTCGTCCCGTGTATCCGAGCTAGTTCTTGCATCGACCTCCTTTCCTTTAACACCTGAAGCATTATCCATAGGTTTTCTTCTCTTTTCTGCATCGGAAAATGTTGATTCTTTCGAAGATTTCTCAACTTGGGCTTCTTTCAATATGTCATTGCGTATTTTTGTTCTCCTCTCTGCAACTGTATTTGCTGCTGAACCTGCAAATTCCAATTCCGCTTGAGTGATTTGCAAAGAGAAAGAAGGCCCATCGAAATTGAGTACTTTGGTGGGTATACCTCTGGTAACCCTCGTCTAGGATGTTGAATCAGTCATTAGAGAGAAAATCTCAAGTTTTCTGTTGAAAGCATAATAATGGTTATTATTTATAAAAAGTTAGTAGAGATAAACAAAAGAAACACAATACAAGCGAAAATCTAACAACTTAAATACTTACCAAAACTATTTGGAGCAAAAAGTATAGAAAATTGAGAGAGACAATGCAGATGAAGAAGTGAAGAATCATGGTGACCGAGAATGGGGAAGAGAATGGCAATGTGAGTGAGAGAAATTGAAAGTGAAGAATCGTGGTTTCTGAGAATGGGGAAGAGAATGGCGATGTGTGTATGAAATTAGAGAGAGAGAACGTTGAGAGAGAAGTTTACATCAAATACGGTAATTATGTGAGAGAAAAATCTGAAAGGAGAGAAAAATAATACATAGCGTATTTAATGGATTAAGGGTAGAAGGTAACCATAAATAGATATTTTGCTATAAAAATTAGAAGGTAGCTATAAAATATAATTTTTTTAAAAGGGTATTTATTTAAAATAAATAAGGTGTTAACCTTTGATATATGAGATAATTTTTTTTAAATGAAACGTTCTGTGGGCCCAATCGTTAAAGCAAAAGCTACTGACATTGTAATGATGTAATAGAACAAAAGCTAACATAACCCACTAAAAAACAGAGGGTATAATAGTCCAAGCAGGGAAATATTTATGAAAGGGCTACAGTATCAGCAATCAAATTCTTCAATTGACTCAAAGCTCTTACACGAAATCTTCTGTTAAAGAACAAAATACGCTGAAATGACAAAAGTATCCTCAGGTTAAACTTTAAATCCAAAGAAGCACACGTTGATGGAGAGGTGCCTGCATTCCCTCTTACTAAGTCTACTATAGTAAAAAATAATAATAAAGTAAATGTTATAAAATAAAAACTGTAAAGTAAATAAATCGAAGACAAATATAGAGGGAGATTGATATTTTTATTCAACTTCAAACTTATGTACATAATGAACTGAAAACTCCTCTATTTATAGAAGAAAGGAAGCAGCTGCGAGGCTTTTCAGGAAGCAGCTGCAAGGCTTTTCTTTAGCTGCTTGTAAGCTGTCTGCATGAGCTGCTTGCAACTTGCCTGTTTAATAAGAAGCTGTTGCAAATCATTTCATTGAGCTGGTTGCAACCTGCCTGCATCAGCTGCTTGTAGATAAATTTCAATACAGTACTAAATGGATAATCTTCTTCAGGAAGATTATCTATAGCGGAGTAATAAATGGACATCCACAATATAATTATTTTTATAACACTCCCTCTTGGATGTTCATTAAAAGATAATGTGCCTCATTAAAACCTTACTAGGAAAAACCCTGTGGAAAAGAATCCTAGCGAAGGAAAAAGAGTACACATATTTAATAATACGCATTGCTAGCTGCCTCATTAAAAATCTTATAAGAAAAACCCTGTGGAAAAAAATTTTAGTAAGAAAAAAAGAGTACATCGCGTATTTTACTTCCCCTGATGAAAATCTTGTTTCAAATATTTAAGTCTCCACATTCCCATCTTGTATACCATCTTCTCAAAAGTTGAAGTTGGTAAATATTTAGTGAATAAATCTGTCGGATTGTCACTTGAATGGATTTGTTGCACATCAATGTCACCATTTTTCTGAAGATCGTATGTATAGAATAATTTTAGTAAAATATTCTTCGTTCTATCTCCTTTTATAAATCCCCCCTTTAATTGGGCTATGCTTGCAGTATTATCTTCGTATAAAATTGTGGGTCTTTTCTCACATTCCAAACCATATTTTTCTCGAATAAAATGAATCATTGATCTCAACCATACGCATTCCCTACTTGCTTCATGAATAGCTAATATTTCAGCATGATTTGAAGAAGTAGCAATAATAGATTGCTTTGTGGAGCGCCATGATATGATAGTACCTTCACATATAAAAATGTACCCGGTTTGAGATCTAACTTTATGGGGATTAGATAAATAACCTGCATCTGCATAACCAATAAGATCTGCACTATCTTTGTTAGCATAAAACAAACCCATATCAAGAGTTCCCTTTAAATATCGTAATATATGCTTAATCCCGTTCCAATGTCTCCGTGTGGGAGAAGAACTATATCTTCCCAGTAAATTAACAAAAAATGCTATGTCAGGCCTTGTAGCATTATCAAGATACATTAGTGCACCAATTGCACTGAGATAGGGTGTATCAGGACAAAGGAGTTCCCATCCTCTTCTGGAGGTCGGAACGGGTCCTTATTTACTTCAAGTGATCGAACAACTATTGGTGTACTCAATGGGTATGCTTTGTCCATGTAAAAGAGTTTTAAGACCCTTTCAGTATAGGCAGATTGATGCATAAAGATCCTGTCTGTTAAATATTTAATTTGCAGTCCAAGACAAAGCTTTGTCTTTCCAAGATCTTTCATCTCAAATTCTTTCTTAAGATATTCGATTGCCTTTTGAGGCTCTTCTGGAGTTCCACAGAGATTTATGTCATCAACATAAATAACATATATACCAAATTCTGATTATATTTTTATTATAAAAATATATGGACAAATAGCATCACTTACGTAACCTTCTTTTAGCAAATATTCTCTGAGACGATTATACCACATGCGCCTGGATTCCTTTAAAACGCACAAAGACCTTTGTAATCTGATCGAGTACATTTCTCGAGACTTTGAACTATATGCTTCAGGCATTTTAAATCCTTCAGGGATCTTCATATGGATTTAATCAAATGAGTCATATAGGTTATGACTTGTATCTAAATGGCATGACATCTTCAAGTGTCTAGACTGCTGGTCCGATCCTCACAATTATTTATAATATTGTGCACTATATTGTATCAAATATATCGTCGACGATCATTTCATATCGGTTCGCAAGCGACATAACTTGTTGAGATCTCATCACTTTCTTTATTTTCAGGTACCTGAACTTCTTCAGGAGTTTCATGAAATGATATGTCATAGGCTCTTCTAGAGCTTATTTCCTCCTTATTATGATCATTTTGATCATTTTCTCCTATCCCTTTTAAATATTGTTACTTTTGGAATCGATTTGTATACCACGCTTTATGCGTACAGTAAACTCCATCCTTCAGGGACTTTAATTTAGAGCATTTGCAGTTGAAATATGATATCTAATTTTGGATCAACAAATGCTTCTGGCATTTGACTTGAATTATCTTCTGAGTGAGGATCATACTAATGATAATTCGATTTATATAACATATTTTTCAACTGCTTATTCCATCCCCCTAATGTTAGAAAAAATAACATATATCACAAATCTTCTTTGGAAAACCTATCTTTGTGCTTTGTGGTAGAGAAATTAATCATATATCACGCACCAAAAGTTATTAGATAGTAAAAATATTTGGTTTCTGATCCTAAACCAATTATGAGGGGATGACTTATCATATATTGTTGATCTGATGCATACAAATTTGGCCACTTCACATGTAAGTAATATCTACATCACTATTGCCAAGAAGAAAAACTCACCACCTCAAGGATATAATGTGCCTTATGATTCGCCTTGCATCGGAGATGAACTCATTTTGCACGAGCTGAAAGCTTGAACGACATTGGCTGCGGTCCATAACACGACGCCTCGGTGGCAATCTTGTGAAGCCCATAAAGCTGCACCTTCAACTCATTGTTAAGAACATCATCATTCCTTTTGAAATCCACAAATACCACCGCTGCACCGAATAGCTTTTCCAAATCTTCTCTATACCTTCCCAATATTCTAATAATCCCTTGTCATCTTTCTCCACTAATACATCAGCCTTTTTCCCATTTTCAATTTCTTGAAATTCAAGTTTCTCTGGAATTTCCTCAACATAATATGAGGACCCAATTTCAAATTCCCGAAATTTTGGAGCCACATAACAATTCTTTTTACTTACTTGATGACAGAGTCTCGTGCTGATAACGTGTTATAAAATAAAAACTGTAAAGTAAATAAATCGAAGACAAATATAGAGGGAGATTGATATTTTTATTCAACTTTAAACTTATGTACATAATGAACTGAAAACTCCTCTATTTATAGAAAAAAGGAAGCAGCTGCGAGACTTTTCAGGAAGCAGCTGCAAGGCTTTTCTTTAGCTGCTTGTAAGCTGTCTGCATGAGCTGCTTGCAACTTGCCTGTTTAATAAGAAGCTGCTGCAAATCATTCCATTGAGCTGGTTGCAACCTGCCTGCATCAGCTGCTTGTAGATAAATTTCAACAGAGTACTAAATGGATAATCTTCTTCAGAAAGATTATCTATGGCGGAGTAATAAATGAACATCCACAATATAATTATTTTCATAACAGTAAAGTAATAAAGGCAAATATAAGAAACAAGTAAAATTTACGTAAACCTAACACATCACGA
>AWOL01S0199385.1:52076-83186 GCA_000715115.1 Nicotiana otophora | reverse complement strand
TCGTTAAACAACTATTACTAACTTTCTGTTTTGTTTTTTCAGAAAGTTTAATTGTTTATTATACCAATACAGAATAATTAACAATTTTGAGATATTGATTATACAGAATATGGTGCATTGTTGATCAAATTACCAACTACCACATGCTACATTTATAGTTTCCTTTTCATATGCTAGATGAGAATGTAAATGTGGAAATACAATGTTACATTTTAAAATAGTGCTTCAGGACCCACTGAAATTTAAAAGCTTCGAGGAAACTGCTCAACTATATTTCCTTAAAAGCGTCATACTGTATTATGTATTTCCTTAAAGGAGCAACATATTATATTATATGAACTTGTGCTTCAACTGTATTTTTCACACGGTACATATCTTTTCGTTTTTCTCTCTTGCTCTTTAGGTTTGCTTCTATGGCGCAGCAAGAGGAATTCCTCAATGCTCAATCGAAGAAACCATCAGCTTCATCGCCTCCACTTCCTTGGAGAACTCGTATTGCACTATCCGTCATCTCTGCCGTTACCGATTATTCTCGCCGTCAAAACGGCACTGTCAACCGCCGCCTCCTCGATTTCTTCGCCCTCAAAACTCCGGCCAATCCCAATCCAGTTAAGGGCGTTAAGTCCTCCGACGTCACCGTCGATCCTTCTCGCCATCTCTGGTTCCGTCTCTTCGTTCCCACCACCGATGAATCCCGGAAAATGAGTACACTTCCGATCATCGTCTTCTTCCACGGCGGAGGGTTTGTGTACCTCAGTGCGGATGGGATGGCGTACAACGCCGTTTGCCGCCGTTTTGCCAGGAAAACCCCGGCCGTCGTTGTCTCCGTTAACTATCGGCTGGCGCCGGAACACCGGTATCCTGCGCAGTACGACGATGGATTTGATGTGCTGAAGTTCCTTGATGACGAGAGGAACCGGGGGATCTTACCGGAAAACGTGAATCTATCATGCTGCTTCCTCGCCGGAGATAGTGCCGGAGGGAACCTCGCTCATCACATGGCTAAAAGAGCGTCGGAATCAACGTCCAACTTCAAAACACTCAAGGTATGGTCCCTCTCTCTCCATTTTCCTCCTCATTTTCCAAACCCATACATATGCCACGTCTGCATTTCCGCATATATTTTATTCCTACAAAATATATGGATTACTTTCTATAATACTAATATTAAATTATCACTGCCTCACGGGCCACAATTATTATTGTGTCAGTTATCTCAAATTGGTTGCTCAAAAATCTCTTCTACTTTTATCCCTTTGTCTTTTGCACTGAAAGCTTAAACGTACAAGTGGCTCTAAGAATATTTTAGTATTTTCTATTAATGTTTTTGGATCAAAATATTCTACAACAATAGGTTTTGTAAAATTTTTGTTTAAGTTACATCAAATATTGTCAATCTCAGTGATTTTTCGTACAAGCCCAATAACTTGGGGAATTTTAAAGGGAGAACTTCGAGATTTTTCTTCCCAACATATGCTAGAAGCAAAAAGTAATCTACGAAAAATACGAAAAATTCATTAAACACGGGTAAGAAAACAACTTGGAATGCTTTCCGTTTTATCTGAAATATGGGAAGATTGAAGAAGAAAATATGAAAATCGAACTGATAATTACAAGGTCGATAAATTGAAAGCAACAAAACTTTTTATTTGATGTGCCTTTTTTCACGTCTCAAATTCATGTGAAATTCTAGTAACTAAGGAAAGATTGTCCTTAAATGACTAAAATAACCTTAAAAGTACTTATCGTTAACAATATTTAAAAGAACTTAATGGAACCAAAAGGAAGTAATTATGGTTGTTTTGTTTATATAGTTCAAAGTTATCATTACGAATAGAAAAAAATTAACGAGTCGAAGCGCTTCTTTTGAATTTGTTTGGCTGAATGACGACCTTGGAAAGTGTATTAAATATAACATACATTACATAATTTTTTTAAAAATTATTTTGTTCATAAAAATACCCTCCACATGCCTATCCATCCATGTGTTGTTTGAAAGGATAGTTCTGTCTTTATACATGCTTATCCATGTATTAAAAATTATGATATTGTTAATGCCATAACTAATAAAAATATTAATTATAAATAGGTTGAAAAACACTATGAAGCAAGGAATAACTAATGTATTAATGTATAACTAATAAAAATATTAATTATATATAGGTTGAAAAACACTATGAAGCAAGGAATAACTAATATATATACTACTAATTTTCAAAATACATCCTACCAAAGAACCCCTTGATGTTATAGGGAAAGATGCTCCTCTGTCCTATTTTCTCATAAGTCTTTCAATATTGGCTAAGTCAAGATGGAAAGTGATATGTGTAGCCAAAATAAGTACTAATAAATCTAAATCGATTAGCCAATTCCTAAGAAAATACCAATTAGATACTTGTACGACTCTCTTCCCCTTTATTCCTTTCGACTTGTTAATCAAGTCTTGATTTAGATTGTGGTCCACCAGTAGAGTGGAGAACCCCGCACTTTGAAGTGTCCGCCTTTTCAACTTTGAATAAAATGAGAGGAATTTATTAATGAACCAGGAATTCCATTAATTGTTTTACATTATAATAGTATTAATTTCATTTTTCATTTTCTTCACTGATGATTAAACCTTACCTACCGCACACTTCACTTTTTTCCGTCACAGTTGGTTGCGTGTTTGATTCTAATTGAGGCTTCTCGCCACGCGTACAATAACTAAATGGAATTTACTTCCATTAAGTAAAGAATATTGATAATTTGGTAAATACTGAATTACCGTACCGAAATCGAAAATTTTGGTATTCGGTATTCGATATTTTGGTCTTCGGTATGGTATTTGGTTTAAGTTTTAAAAGAAAATTGATATTAGGTATGGTATTTGGTATTTTAAAATAAAATACCAAAATACCGATACCGTACCAAAATATATATTATATTACACAATACACATTTTATTAATTATTACATAAATATAAGAAATCTAAAATTTTATTTTTCTTTATTCTCTAAGTTCATTAATTAACTCTGAGCAACTAACAATATAATTCTCTAAGTTTTCTCTCTCTAGGTTGGTATTTATTGGCTTTGGACAAAACTTTTGTCAACAAATATTTTTAGTTTTGTATTTTTGAGTACTTTAATTAAGAATATTACCGTCTATTACTCTATGCACTAGTTAGTATTAAAACCGAATAAACCGAAGTTACCGAACCGAATAAACCAAAACCGAAAGTAGAAAAACCGAATCATACCGAATTTAATTAGGTACTGTATTGGTATAGCATTTTACGAAACCGAATACCGACAATACCGAACCGAAATGCCTAAATACCGTACCGTACCGTACCATACCAACCGACGAACATCCCTACTCTGTCCTTTCATTTCCCTTTTATTTTCTTTTCAGAATTTAACATTCTTAAGACTTGGGAATTATGAAATAACTAGTGAAGTAACCCGCGCATCGCGCCAGCATAAAAGATATCATCCGTGAATTTACAACATAATGTTTATGAAATTTTATTTATACTATTCCGTAAGGAAAGCTCTTCTCGTTCATTATTTCACTTTCCTGGGTTGAATGAGAGTTTTGTATTAATTATGAGGGAAGCCTCAGCAAAAGAGATCCGATTAAGCTGTGAAGGAGCGAAAAAGGCCCTCCAAAATCTTCCTGAGATGTTTCTTTATCTGAAACTAATGATCATGTAACCTATAGCCACATGTGTATTTGATGAGAAGATAATTGAAACTTACCTTGGTGAGAGCAACCCATTTTGTTGCGAGTTTTAGTACATAAAAAGAATTATAGCAAAATATTAAAGAAAAAAATGTGAAAAGAAAATTTAAGAGTTAAATAAGGACACAAACGATTGGAATATTTCTTCACTTCATAATTCTAAATTGAAAATATGAAATGAAACAACAATGACATGTAATAGTCATAGAAACCTATCAGATATAGGAATGTCTAGTGGAAACTTGCAAAGCGGCTCCACCTTGATGATAATCCTCCACAGAAATGGTTGTCCCAATGTTGTTACATGAAAGCCAGGAATTTAGCGATGCAAGATTAATAAGGATTGTATTTGAGTCGAAGGGTTAGTGTAATGTCGGTTACAAAAAGACATTTAATGTGATCTGCCGTTTCAATTTTCATATAATTAAGTGGTGAGTTTTTTCAGTTATCAGATTAATTGTACGAATTTATTACTTTCAAATAGATGAAAAAAATAGAGTATTTGATAGGAAAAGTAAGAGAAATGATCAAAAAAAGGAGAAAATAGATAAATAGGATCTTTGGCCAAAGAGATGTGCAACCTCTCTCTTATTATCCCTACTTTTTATATATATATATATATATATAATGTATGGCCTATTTGCCCAAAATCTAACCATGTTTTAAACTAATCTATAGTATTATATTAAAAGAAGGGTAGAAGCATGAGGTTAGACCAAGTGACTTGAGTAAATGTCACTTGACACATTTAAGACAAAATCTAAAAGAAAAATCTAATATATATATATATATATATATATATATATATATATATATATATATATAGATTCAATCATCAATTTTCCTTCTGTTTTAGCTAAAAATATGGAAGTGGAAAATAATTATAAGCCATAATAATAATTAATAAAAAATATAGAAATATGTAGGTTGAGATAACCAATGACGATTGTACTTTTGGACAAGTTAAAATATAAATAAAGTGGATAAATTTACTTAAGATATTAAGGATTTGATGAATTTGAAAATTGAAAATTTTTCAAGTAGCAATTTTTTTTTATATATATATTTTTTTATAAAGTAGGAGAAAAATAAAATAGTAATTAAAATATATATTCAATAACAAGAATAATGAGGTTATATTAATTTTGACAATTCAGATAAACGAATATTTTATACGTAAATAAATATTTCTTAAAATGATAGTGTAAACATTATCGCGACAATAAGATTTTTTGACGATTTAAATTTGAATTGAGTGTTGTAAGGTTAAGTATGAAAGCGTAAGATGATTTTTGAAAATGTGATCTAATTTAACAAATAGAAGAATAAGATATATTTGAATTTGAGATGAGATTTGTTTTTTAAATATGATAAGAAAAATTATATTTTGGAATACGAGCTATAGACTCAAAGTTACGATTGAATTTGTTAGTTGTATTATATTAAAATAAATGTGATAAAAATGAATATTAAACTCAAACAAGCTAATAAAAAGCTACATGACAATATAATAGTATTAAAAATTGAATAATATAATAGCAAAATATGGAACAAATAGAAAAAAAATAAAATTTTATCGTAAAGAAAAAAGAAAGATAAAACTTGTTTAAATTTGATATGAAAAGTTTTTAAAGCATGATAAGAAAGGTCATAATGTGGATAAGGCCACATAACTGAAGTTTAATAGATAAAATAAAGAATTAAAATATTAAATAATAAAAATAAATTAGAGATGATGTGAGGATATTTATACTAAGAATTAATTTAGAAAATAAAATGTAAATATATAATACTTAAAAATATTATTGATAAATTTAAACAATTTAATAATTTTGAGTATTAATTTAAAATAAAATAAATATTTATTTGAAGATTAAAAAATCACACTTCTATCTATATTATGTTAAAGGATAATAATGGATAATAACATTAAATAAAGAGGTAAGTTAATGAAAACCAAGTGAAAACATGAAATACTATATATTAGGTAATGTAATAGCAATAATTAGAAATTTAAAATATTTAATATTAAAAATAGAAGGGAAAGATGATTTGAACTTGAGATTAGATTGAAATTATGGTGAAAAAGCTAAACCTATGGATAGGACCATAAAACTAAAGTTACTAGATAAAGAAAAATAACAATTGGATAACAATCGGGTGAAAATGTAGAAGGATAGGACTTATTTGAATTTGAGGTAAAATATAAAGTGGTAGTAAGAATTCTCTTAAAACAATATGATCTAATGTACTCAAACAAGACATGTCACAACGTGATATGTTTAATTTTCTTTAATATTCACCACGGAATAAAATGCAAGTACTAGAATCAAACGGTTGGGTTATTACAGATATAAAAACAATATTTATATTGTACACGAAAAGATATGAAAAACATTTTCATGTCCTGCTTTTTAATTTATATCTTAGCTGTAAATTTTATCAGGAATATTTAAATTTTAAGGTAATTTGCATATAATCCAAATAAACCAAATCATAATTTGATTTTGTGTCCGCGCGATACTAATACTAGTTAAATTGAAGGGGTGTCTATTTGCTATCGGTGATTCTGAATTTGCCGGTTACTGTACTATGTGCTTCACTCTAACTGAATACTAGTAGTCTAATTGAATAACGTTTTTGTTATGTATTTTTTTATTATATTATTCAATATTTAGTATTATTGCATTGTTAATAGAAACTTTTATTAGCATATTACTTAATTTAAATTTTTGTATGCTACTTTGTTTTTATAATATAATAGAAGATACATAATGTTTTATTTTATATTTTATTCTATTATTTTCAATATTATTTTCTGAACAAATAAACTTTTTATTTTTAAAAATAAAAACAAAAATTATTAAAAGACAAAGAAATTTTAAATTGGCAGTTTTTTATTTTTTGTAATTTTGTTTTTTATTTTAATTTATTTTTATTTTTTTGTAATTTTAGTTTTTTATTTTAAAATAATTTAAAAACTCCAACTTGAAACTACTTTCCAATTTGAATGGATATGTTTTTTTAATTTTCGTTTTTTATTATAAAATATTTTATTTTATTATTTATAGATATTTAAATTCAAAAACAATAACCAATAACTAATTATTAACTACTTATGTCGTGTGGCTTTTTCCTAGGCTGCCACTTGGCTTAAGGAGAGGGCCTTTTCCTCTCCTTTTAATAATATATAGATTTATTTTTTGTAATTGTAGTTTTTTATTTTAAAATAATTTAAAAACTCAAACTTGAAACTACTTTCCAATTTGAATGGACAATATTTTTTATTTTTTATTATAAAATATTTTATTTTATTATTTTATAGATATTTAAATTCAAAAACAATAACCAATAACTAATTATTAACTACTTATGCCATGTGACGTTTTTTTCTAGGCTTGCTTTTTCATCTCCTTTTAATAATATATAGATTTATTTTTTGTAATTGTAGTTTTTTATTTTAAAATAATTTAAAAACTCAAACTTGAAACTACTTTCCAATTTGAATGGACAATATTTTTTATTTTTTATTATAAAATATTTTATTTTATTATTTTATAGATATTTAAATTCAAAAACAATAACCAATAACTAATTATTAACTACTTATGCCATGTGACGTTTTTTTCTAGGCTTGCTTTTTCATCTCCTTTTAATAATATATAAACTTTTTTATTTTAAATAATATAAAAACTCCAACTTGAAACTACTTTCCAATTTGAATGGATAATTGTTTTTAATTTTCGTTTTTTATTATAAAATATTTTAAGGAGATGACTTTTTCCTCTCCTTTTAATAATATATAGATTAGTGGTGGGAATATAGATAAAAAAACAGTTATACATCCATATTATCCACTAAAAAATAGGTTAGATAATGAACTTTTTAGAAATAGGTAAAATATGGATAAAATTCATATTATCAACTTGAAAAATAGATAATCAATGGATATCAATGAGTTTAACTTTTACATTTGCAAATGCTCAAATAGATAATCAATGGATAACCAATGAGTTTAACTTTTACATTTGCAAATGCTCAAATTGAGAATTACTTAAATTTGGGAGACTAGAAATTCTTCCAAAAATTATCATATTCAAGAAGCCATCTCCGCCAATTAACCCAATTTTTGTAAGTATTAAATATGGGTCGGGTCGGATAATTTATCCGTTTTGACATTGCCTTTTTTCAATCCGATATCCGACCTGACCCGTTTATTTGCCACCCCTATTGAGTATACCAACCTTTCAAATATGATTCTTACTATTTGAATTAAGTATTGAAAGATGATCTGACTCTAAAAGGTGATTGGACTGGTGGCCATACAACCATTTTTCGGAGGTGAGGAACGAACCGAAGCAGAAGCAAGACTAGCAAAGATTGACCCATTGATATCAGTGACTCGAACGGATTGGACATGGAAGGCATTCCTGCCACCAGGTGAAGGGATGGACCGGGACCACGAGGCTATCAATGTTAGCGGCCCAAGGGCCGCTGACATATCAAAGCTGGATTTTCCGGCAACGGTGGTAGTGGTGGGTGGTTTTGATTCCCTTCAAGATTGGCAAAGGAGGTACTATGAGTGGTTAAAGAAGTCAGGCAAAGAAGTCTACATGTTAGAGTATCCAACCATGGTGCATGCTTTCTACATTTTCCCAGAGCTACCTGAATCTACACAATTAATTTCTGAGATTAAGGACTTCATTCATAAGCAATGCTCTAAGGTTGTGAAGAATTGATGTGCCATGATATATTGTTTCTTCACCACTCTAGATATCAAATCATGTGCAGTAATTATAGAGTTCTCATGGAGCTAAACAAGAAGAGGATATATTATATATGAGAATAGACATGTTAGTGGTACTCTTATTGTTGGCACTCATCTTGTTATGACATTCTACTTAATTGTTGGTACTTCATTTCCTCCAGACCCCCTACCCTCTCCTTGTCTGGAAATTCTATATGTTATGTTTTACTTATCTCTTAGACAGTAGAGAGTAACAGAATAGTTGCTACAGTGACCTTGTTCTTTAACAACGCAAATGCTTTTGTTTCCATGATAAAAAAATATTCGGTTTCTTAAACTACTGAAAAGGATAACAAAATTAGGGGATTAGTGAAAGAAAAAAGCTTATGGAGAGAATTCTCCTGGTAAGCATTTAAAATTTTCAATCTTTATTTGGATTCAAATTTATAAGAAATTTGGACTAGATTTTAAATTCAAAACATGCTAGTCCAAATAAATATTATAGACTAATATAATTGAATTAGTTATTTAAATCCAGTTAATTAAACAGAAATTGGCACAAATGTACAGCTTTTTACATCCATTTGCACCCACTTAGCCAACAAATATATTTCGCCACTGTTGCCAAAAGAAACATAGCAACCGGTATTCAAATTTCTCAAGCAATCTCTCTTCTCCTTCGCTCAATTCCTCCTTTTGATCTTTCTCTCGCTCTCTCACAGACTTTTTATAGACAGCTCCCATGGCTTCATCTATTCTTCTCTGAATTTCCTTTTTGCTTACATCACACTCTTCCTTTATGTAGGGCTAGTGAAATATGACAATATAAAGTGAGTACTTTTTTCTTCTTTAGTTGTCTTAGATTGAACCTCCAACATAAATACCAGCTAAAGAAACTTTAGAAGAACTATCATTAAAGATTCATGTGAAATTTCAATTTCAATTTTAAAATCTTTTACTTAGCAGTTATTTTTGAGCGGGTGTTGCTGGAATTTATTGAAAACACCGGACAAGGCTATACACATATCTTGGTAAAAATTGAAAGCGATTTGGACTAATTTTAAATTCAAGATGCATAGCTGAAATCAAGCAGAAAAAGCATGTCTGTGTCACGATCCGGAATTCCAACCTCGGGGTCATGATGGCGCCTAACACCTACTTGCTGGGCAAGCCAACGTGAAACAGGAAATTCGCTGATTTTAACAATTGAAAACAAAATATTAACAATGATAACAATATAAGTCTGAAGTAGAGTAAAATAATACCGAACAATGAAGTCTAAACATAATCGAGAACCTGGACTCACGAGTACATGAACATCTAGAGTACTACAAACAAGGTGTGAACAAAATACACTGTTTTGAAACTCAATAAAACAGTAAAAATAGAAGGGAATGGGACTTCAGGGCAACGGACGCCGTTCAACCATACCTCAAGTCTCCGACAATGATTGAATCCGACCAAAAGCTACTGAGCGCCGCTAGGACCAACTCAGGAATCTGCACAAAAAGTACAGAGTGTAGTATGAGTACAACCGACCCCATGTACTCTGTAAGTACCGAGCCTAACCTTGACAAAGTAGTGACGAGGCTAAAGCGGACCACTTATAATAACTTGTACGCAGTGATAATGATAATAACATGAAAAGAAATAGGAATTGGAATCAAAGCAATTAACTCATGAAAATGATCAGAAAACCCAGAATAACATGTCCTATAATCTCATATAAAATTGCCAAGGCCAACTCAACAATAACAACAAGTACAACATATACAAACCGTTGCGGCGCACAACCTGATCCCACCATATCATCATTTATCAATGACAAGTACCACATATACTATCCATTGCGGCACGCAACCTGATCCCACCATATCATCATTTATCAATATCAATATCCGTCCTTACTCCACCATTTCAATTCATTACCTTTCAATTTTATTTGCGGTGTGCAATCCGCTCCACAAACAATTTCAATTAACATAAACAATCTGATAGTCCAATTTACAAGTATTTCTACATCAAGAGAGTAAAGGTACAAGGCAATAAATGACCACATAACAGTCAAAGAATCTCTAACAAATTCGAAGTTTCAACATTACAAGTTTATCAGTATCAAACAAACTAAACAAACTCATACAAATTAAACTACATCATAGAATGCAACAAATATTACAAAAAATAATAGGACAAGTAAACACATGCGACAATCAAAATATGCAAGTAAAACAATTAAAGGCAAGTAGCAAATAAGCATGGAGTCATTGAAGGGACGAACAATTTAGTACGATAATAATTAAATGATAAATAATAATTATGGCAAGAAGTCAAATAAAGTATGTAACAATTAAGGCATGGAACAAGATCATGAAATAACGAAAACATGGAAAGTCGATATCTTGATAGAGAATATACACTCGTCACCTTGCATATATATTGTTTTCTCATATAATCCACATAACACATAGTTAAAAAAATTTCTAATTCCCTCAAGTCAAGGTTAGATCCAACACTTACCTCACTCCGCAATCAAATCAAAGCTCAACCGGGGTCTTTCTTCTAGAATTAGCCTCCAAACCAATCAAATCTTACCAAATATAGTCCAAACAATTCAAAATAAGCTTTAGAAACTACCCACGAGTGAAAAAGATTCAATCTTTAATGATTTAAAAAAATTCAATAAAAGTCAACCCCGGGATTCGCTTGTTCAAAACCTGAGATTCGGACCAAAATTCAATTACACATTCATCCCCGAGCCTGGTTATGTGATTAGTTTCGAAATTCGACCTCAATTTGAGGTCTAAATCTCAAATTCTCAAAATTTCCAATTTCTATCTAAATCCTTAATTTCTACCATGGAAAAGCATAGATTAAAGGTTAAAATCAATAGGTGTTTATAAAAATGGAAGAAAACAAGTTAAAATCTACTAACCTATGAAGTTGGGATGAAAGACCGCTTCAAAATCACCTCTAGGCCGAACTCAAACTTGGAAATGGTAAGAAATGGGATAAATCCCGACTTTGGGACTGTTAAATCACTGGGCGTCAGGCCTTCTTCATGTTCGCGAAGGGCTTGATGCAATCGCAAAGCAGATGCGCCCCTGGTGGCCTTCGCATTCGCGAGGGGCTGTACCCCTGTCCTTCACGTTCGCGAGCCTGGACTCGTATTCACGTAGAACAACCCTTGCCCCCCCCCCCCCCCAGAATCCCTTAACTCATCGCGTTCGTGAACGCGACCACTTCTCCGCGTTCGCGTAGAAGAAAAACCTGCCAAGTCCCAAGTTACCCTTCGCGATCGCAAAGAACAAAATACCAGACATCAGCAATAGTGAAAACCAACAACCTTCTAAGTCCAAAATTGATTCATAGCCTATCCGAAACTCACCCGAGCCCCTTCGGCTCCAAACCAAATATGCACACAAGTGTAATAATATCATACGAACTCGCTCGTGTGATCAAAATATCAAAATAACACTTAGAACTATAAATCTGACATCAAAATGCATGAAATTTGTAAAGAAACTTAAGAACATTCAAATTCATAACCGAGCGACCGAATAACGTCAAATCAATTCCGTTTTGTACCAAATTTTGCAGACAAGTCATAAATAATAAAATGAACTTATACCAAATCCCGGAACCGAAATCCAAACCCGGTAGCTATAAAGTTAACCTACAGTCAAACTTCAGAATTCCTTAAACCTTCACTATACTAGTTTTTAACAAATCATGTCAAAACAAGTTAGGGACTTCCGAGTTCAATTCCGGGCATACGTCCACATCCCATATCACGATACGGACCCACCGGGATCATCAAAATACAGATCCGGATTCGTTTACATAAAATATTGACCGTAGTCAACTCAAACCATTTTAAGGTAAAAATTCACACTTTCTTCAATGTTTCACATAAAGACTTTCTGGAATAAGTCACGGACTAGGCACGCAAATAGAGAAATACTAAACGAAGCTAATCGAGGTCTCGGAACACACAAATAGAGGCTAAAACTCAAAATGACCTATCGAGTCATTACATTCTCCACTTCTAAAATAAACGTTCATCCTTGAACGGACATAGAAAAGTACCTGAACTGGTGAAAAGGTGTGGGTATCTACTCTGCATGTCGGACTCGGAGTCCCACATGGCAGCCTCGATCGGCTGACCTCTCCACTGCACTCTAACAGAAGTATAACTCTTAGACCTCAACTTCCGGACCTGCTGTTCTACAATGGCCACCAGCTCCTCCTTGTAACTCAAATCCTTGTCCAATTGGACTGAGCTGAAACCTAACACATGGGACGGATCACCGTGACACTTCCGGAGCATGGAGACATGGAACACCGGGTGAACTGGTGATAATCTAGGTGGAAATGCAAGCTTGTAGGCCACCTCACCAACTCTCACAAGAATCTCAAAGGGTCCAATATACCTAGGGCTTAACTTACCCTTCTTTCCGAACCTCATAACACCCTTCGTGGGTGAAACCCGGAGCAAAACCCTCTCTCCAACCATGAATGCAACATCATGAACTCTACGATCGATATAACTCTTCTGCCTAGACTGAGCTGTGCGAAGTCGATCCTGAATCATCTTGGCCTTTTCCAAGGAATCCTGAACCAAATCGGTACCCAACAGCCGAGCCTCTCCTGGTTCAAACCAACCATCTGGCGAACGACACCACCTCCCATATAATGCCTCATAGGGAGCCATCTGAATACTCGATTGGTAGCTGTTGTTATAGACAAACTCCGCAAGCGGTAAGAACTGATCCCAAGAACTCCCGAAATCCATAATACAGGTGTGAAGCATATCCTCCAATATCTGAATGGTGCGCTCGGACTGTTCATCCGTCTGGGGGTGAAATGTTGCACTCAACTCAACCCGTATGCCCAACTCACGCTGTACGACCCTCCAGAAGTCAATCTTTAATGATTTTGGAAAAAGTCAATAAAATCAACCCCGAGCCCGCTTGGTCAAAACCCGAGATTCGGACCAAAATTTATTTACCCCCGAGCCCGGTTATATGATTAGTTTTAAAATCTGACCTCAAATTGAGGTCTAAATCTATATTTCTCAAAATCCCCAATTTATATCTAAATCTTTAATTTCTACAATGGAAAAGCATACACTAAAGGTTAAAATCAATGGGTATTTATGGAAATGGAAGAAAACAAGTTAAAATCTACTAACCTATGAAGTTGGGATGAAAAACCTCTTCAAAATCGCCTCTAGGCCGAGCTCAAACATAGAAATAGTGAAAAATAGGATAAATCCCGACTTTGAGAGTTTTAAATCACTGGGCGTCAGACCTTGTTCGCATTTGCAAAGGGCCTGACGCAATCGCGAAGCAGCAGCGGCCCTAGTGGCCTTCGTGTTCGCGAGGGGATGCACGCGTTCGCGATAGGCTATCTCCCAGGCCTTCGCGTTCATGAGCCTGGGCTCGCGTTCGCGTAGAATAACCCTTGCCTCCCCCCAGAATCCCTTAACGTATGCGTTCGCGAGTTAAGGCTGCATTCGCGGAGGGTAATCCCTCTGATGCTTCGTGTTCGCGACCTCTTCTGCGCATTCGCGTAGAAGAAAAACCTCCCCAGTCCCAAGTTACCCTTCGTGATCGCGAGAGTAACTTCGCGATCGTGAAGAACAAAATACAAGACATCAGGAATAGTGAAAACCAACAACCTTCTAAGTCCAAAATCGATCCATAGTCTCTCCGAAACTCACCCGAACCCTTCTGGCTCCTAACCAAACATGCACACAAGTGTAATAATATCATACAAGCTCACTCGTAATCAAAACATCAAAATAACACCTAGAAATACGAATTGGACATCAAAATGCTTGAAATTTTAAAAGAAACTTAAGAACTTTCAAACTCACAACCGAACGGCTGAATCACGTCAAATCAACTCCGTTTTGCACCAAATTTTGTAGACAAATCATAAATAGTAAAATGAACCTATACTAAGTCGCAAAACCGAAATCCTGACCCGGTATCTATAAAGTCAACCTACGTTCAAACTTCGGAATTCTTTAAACCTTCAATTTACTAGTTTTCAACAAATCACGTCAAAAAATGTTAGGGACTTCCGAATTCAATTTCGGACATACGCCCAAGTCCTAAATCACGATACAGACGTACCGAGATCGTCAAAATACCGATCCGGGTCCTTTTATACAATATATTGACCGTAGTCAACTCAAACTATTTTTAAGGCAAAAATTCACATTTCTTCAATTTTTCATATAAAGACTTTCCGGAATAAGACACAGATTGCGTACGCAAATCGAGAAACATTAAACGGAGCTAATCAAGGTCTTGAAACATGAATATAGAGGCTAAAACTCAAAATGACCTATCGATCATCACATTATTACATTGTATATAATGTGAAAATCATGCATAGATATACCTTGACTTACACAGATGCACAAAGGGATACAAAGATATACAAGGGGAAACACGAATATACACGGGGAGCATACGCAGATATACACCCCCTTCCTCACTTTAAAATCCATTAGTATATTGTCATTTCTTCACTCAAAATCATCATAGAACCACCTTCCAATCATCATTATATCACTAACCAAGCACCGATATACAACTAAAAGCTCTTTACTCACAAATCACTTTTTCGAACTGAAAGGACCTTAATCATGATGGTGATGACGCCACCATATATTCACCTATTTGTCTCTAATTTTTACATGATTGATCATAGGTTGGAATCCTACTTGGGAAGATCTTATAGTTATCGTTTTTCTTACCTAACGGCCATGTCCTTCTCCTTTGTTTTTAACATATCAATCACTTCAAATCGAATTAGAAGACCTTTGACAGAATCAGAGCTTTCTTGCCGACTAAAATTTAAATCTCTAAAAGCAGTTTCTCTCTAGAGAATAATGGATTTATGTCATAGAAAAAAAAGTTGATTGTGCTTCTAGGCATGGAAGTAGAGTTGGAGCTTTGATATGCTTTTATATGGTTGGTACGTCTGGAGCCAAGGAACAATCAGAGCACTGATTTCCTTCCCTTTATTCTTTTTCTAAAGAGTTTTTCTTACAAAGAGCTATAGTTTGAAGATTTAAGTTTGAAGAGTTATGGTTGAGAGAAATGAGTGATGGCAATTTAAATAAGATGAATAAGGAAGATGTCCTGACCCAAAATCCCGCTAAGTAGTGAAGGCAATTTAAATAAGATAAATAAGGAAGATGTCATGACCCATAATCTCACTAAGTCGTGATGACACCTAATCCAACCCGCTAGGCATGCCCAACAATAAAAGTCACTATTATGATAAGAAACCAACAGAGATAATGAATAAAATAGCCAAAAGAGTCTAATACAACTATCTTAATGACTGGTAGTACAAGTCATAAGCGACTATGAATAAGAGTATAACTGCAGTTTGAGGAAAAATACATCACCTCTTCAAAATTTACATGAATAGAGTAATAACTTCTAATCTAGCACGAACAAATGGTAGCTTGTACGGGAGTGCTGATACGTCTTCAATGATAGACCCTCAAACTTCGCAGCCGCTCTTCTCCAAATATATGCCACGCAAGATGCAGAAGTGTAGTATGAGTACAACCGACCCCATGTACTCAGTACGTATCTTGATTAACCTCGATGAAGTAGTGACGATGTTTTTAAGTCAAAAGGTACTCACTAATATAACCTGTTCAGTTAGATTTGCAATGGAAATTACACTAGAAATAACAAAGTAAATTACAAAGATATGAGAAGTAGTAAATGATTAACTAAAAGAAATCACGGCCAGTTTCCTCAATATTACAACCAATCCTTTTCTAACAACTCATGTTATGAGTTTAAGGAAATAACCACCAAAACAACATAGTAAACTCACGAATCTTCATAATATGAGGAATATGTTCAAAATATCAAATCAAATAGCACGACAATACCCTTCGTGTATTTACCTCATTCTCACCAAGTATGTACATGTATGTCAAATAAATTGTCATGGCAATACCCTTCGTGCATTTATTTCATTCTCACCAAGCATATATATAACAATACCAACCAGTTAGAAGAACACCAGCGACAATAACAACAAAGTAGAGGGTACACAGATAACAATAACAAATAAGGCAAAAGCATGTGATCAACGGTAGGAGGCAGAGTAGTAACGATAGTAAATAAAGTAGGACAATGTAGATTTCAATAACTAGCAAGGTATAAGGTTTAGATAATACCACAATAAACGAGAAAAAAACATAGATATAAATGTAACAAACAAGAAGGAAATCATGAATGTAACAATAATAACCAAATAGAAGGCATGGATAGGACAATGCCAAATAAGGTAGAAGAAAAGGCATAACAACAAGAAGCATCATAGAAAGCATAGGTACAATGATGTCACGACCCAAAATCTAACTAGTCATGATGGCACCTAATCCAACCTACTAGGTAAGCCAAATAACATTCAACACAACTCAAATGAGAATAATAGGAGTCATGAGCTTCTAAGGCTTATAATTTACAAAGCTGGTACAAAATAAATATATCATCTGTTCGAAATATATATAAACAGATTTGCAAATTCTAGAGCTACCAAGAACTAGTGGTAGTTATATCCGGAAAGCAGGTACATCTTCAATGCCAGCGCCCGCCATACACCAATAGCCAATAACAACTTACCCTATGTACAATAAGAATCAAACCTAACCTCAGATTGAAAGTAGTGTAGTATGAGTATAACTTACCATATGTACTCAATAAGTAACAAACCTAACCTCAGGTTGAAAGTAGTGACTAGATCGGAAGAAGGTCAAAGTCCAACACCAATAGCTAATAAAAACTCATAATAATATAATGAAGACAGTAAAGGTAAATAACTCAAGATATATACGCTCAGCTCGTTCACAGTTACGAGAAAGTAGACATGCTTTGAAGTGCGATGGTTAAAGTTCAAATCTTACCACCAAAATCAACTAAACATGAGTTTATCATGAGAGCTATATTTACCAATTCACAATACCAGATAACAATTTTCGTTTACCAATTAGCATGAGGAAAATACATCTCTATGCCTACATGTCAATGTAAATGTCAAGTCATCAATTATTATATATCGTCTAGCATGATAAATGTACATATCTATGCCTATATGTCAAATATACATGTCAAATCATCAAATGTCATATTACTGTCTAGCATGAAAAAAACACATCTCTATGCCTACATGTCAAATATATACGTCAAGTTATCATATTCCATATTACCGTCTAGCATGAAGAAAATACATCTCTATGCCTATATGTCAAATATACATGTCAACTAAATATCATCACAACGAAAACATCATGAATAACCACACTTAGCACGCTCATGGTGCCTGGTACAAGGCCCTAACCATCACACACATCGACAGTTAGCAGTGTACGAGTGCCTGGCATAAATTTCCTCATCAAAGCACGTATATAAAACACTTTATGTATCTACCCACTACTGTCATGTCAGACCCTGGAGGGAAGGATCCTGCCCAAGTGCTAATCATAATCACATAGCTCAAATAGTGAGTCCTGATGCTCGCATCGCCCCAAATAAATAACATTTATCCCGATATGAGCCTAACATATGCTTCATCTCAAAATCAATAGTAAATCGGCTCTATGGCTCAAACTCAGTCATTAACCACACAAGTTTCAGATAATCACATCTCACAATACTCAGTTCAACAATGTTACACATATGAGGTATCAACAACATGTGAGGAATCAAATAAGGAAGTACTGAGATAGGGATATCATAGACGGATATATCATCATGATTGAGAGTATGTGTACAATTAAGACAAATAGCTCAGAAACAGCAATAATAGCCTTATCAATTCACAAACAATTAACATGAAGCCTAGACATAATTTCTAACATCAATCAGAACTCAAATAATCCTACAGGTTTAGAAACACGGATATAACGAGGCATGATAGCAAACCAATCCCATAATAGTCTAAAAGCCACCTCAAATCATAAACACACCGGTGCATGCACACACACTCATCACCTAGCGTGTACGTCACCTCAATACCATTCGTATAACATAGTTTCCAGGATTAAATACCCTCAAATCCAAGTTTAGATATATTACTTACCTCAAACAAGCCAAATCCAATACCGAACAAGCCAAACAATACTTTAGAAATGCCATCCCGCGTGAATCAACCTCCGAACGGCTCGAAACTAGTGAAAAGCAACTCAAAAAATCAAATAATACCTTAGGAAACAAACCCAAGCGATAAAAGTTGAATCTTTAATCAAATACTCAAAGTCAACCCGAGCTCGCACCTCGGAACCCGACAAAATAACATATTCCGACAACCCATTTGAATATGAATCCAACCATACTAATTTTACTCAAATCCGATTCTAAATCGATGTTCAAAACTCAATTATTTAATTTAGGAAAGTTTAGACAAAAACTCCCAATTTCTATTTTAAAATCATCAATCAAATGCCAAAATCGAAGATAGAATCATGGAATATAATCAAAATCGAGTAGAAAATAGCTACCTCAATCCATGTGGTAAAAATTCTCTCCAAAATTGCCCAAAATCGAGCTCCAAATCTCAAGTTGTGATAAAATGAACTAAAACCTCGATTTATAACTTCTGCCCAGCTCTTTCACATTTGTGAACCAGTACCCGCTTCTGCGGTGTCGCTTCTGCGGTGTCGCTTCTGCGACTAAAGTTCCCCTTCTGTGTAAAAACACTGAAGCCCGACCTCTTGCACCTGCGGAATATACTCCGCTTCTGAGATATCGCAGGTGCGAGGAAATGTGCCGCATCTGCGTCCAAAAGACCGCTTCTGCGTTATCGCATATGTGCTGAAATCTGTGCATCTGCAGACTCCTACCCCCAGCTCCAGGTTGCGCTTCTGCACTTCATTTTCCACATTTGCAGCTCCGCACCTGCACTCATAGCTCCGCAGGTGCCGTCACACTAGAACCAGAAACCATCAGTAAAGCCTAAATAGCCCAAAATATCCGAAACCAATCCGAAGCACACCTGAGCCCCTCGGGACCCCGCCCGATCATGCCGCCAAGTCCCAAAACATAACGCGAACTTACTCGAGGCCTCAAAGTACCCATAACAACATTAAAACCATGAATCACACCTCAAATCAAACTTAATGAACTTTTGAACTTTCAACTTCCAAAACTCGTGCCGAACCATATCAAATCAATTTAGAATGACCTCAAATTTTGCACACAAGTTCCAAATGAAATAACGAAGCTATTCCAACTCCTAGACCAATAATCCAAACCCGACATTATTAAAGTCAACTCCTAGTCAAACTTATGAACATTCCAAACCTTCAAATTTTCAACTTTTGCCAAATAGTACTGAAACCTTCTAGAAACATTCAAATGCGAATTCGGGCATATGTCCAGGTCCGAAATCACCATCTATACCTTACGGAACCATCAAAACTCCGATCCAAGTTCAAATACAAAAAAGTCAAACTTGGTCAACTCTTCCAACTTAAAGCTTATGGAATGAGAATCATTCTTCCAAATCAATCCCGAATCACCCGAAAACCAAAACGACTATCCACACAAGTCATAGTAAATCGTACGAAGCTACTTATACCCTAGAACCATCAAATGGAATGTAAATTCTCAAAATGACCGGTCAGGTCATTACATTCTCCCTCACTTAAACATACATTCATCCTTGAACGTGCCAAGGGTCATTCCAAAGCCATCAAATCACTGTTTAAACTCACCATGCACATACCCATGGGTGATCCCATGTCACCCCAAACCATATAAGTCTGACAACACCACTTAATTGAAGATCCTTACTTCAACCTTAATCCATAAGCCTTCGAATCAAATCTCTAACATTCGAAATCCATTACAAGACTCGAATCTCGTATCCTCACACTGTATAAGTCTGAACAAGTTATATCAAGCCATAACCATAACCCAATATATAATCACATAATATACCACATAACTCAGATACTCATAGCAATAACTTCCGTTCGTAAAAGCTGCTCAATAACAATTTTGATACCGGTAAAAAACCTCATATCAAATAAAACCTTGTTCTAAACCTTCGTACACTGTCAATGATGAATGAAACACATAGAAACTCATAACCACTCATCAGATCAACGAGTCGTAGAGCTCTCTCACGTGATAAGAACCATTGCCAAATTATACGTTGACTTCTGATATTATTCTTCTAAACATACCGTAATCAAATCCGATAGCACTCACTCCATAGTAGAACAAAGAAACAAGAATCTAACATGAAGGATCATATCCCACATGACTCCACTTGTTACACATCACACTTAAATAAAGTATGGTAAGTGCGGATCCTAGCGAGGCCAATCAGCTGGAGACACGTATGAAGCCAGAAAGTGGTCACACGTTTTAGTGGATCTGCGCCAAGGGTCTCACCAGGCATTGCAACCGGAGCGGGGCGACCCGTTTTACATGTCGGAGTGGCAAAAATTCCTATGCTTGCTAATAATATAAAGGGTAGTAAGGATCTTTCTCTTTCATTCTAGAAGTATCATCAGAACAAGTCCTCTCAAAATACCCTCAACGCCTCCTTAGAATTTCCTAGCAAATTAAGGCAAAGTCGAAGGTAAATCTGGATTTAACAAGATTTATCTTGAAGATCTTGGAGTCATCACCATCATCGACTGAAATCGATTCTGAAGATTCATTAGGGGCGAACCTAACCAACGTAGAAGTATAATTAGATCTCCGACCAGGTATGTATGGTAACCTTGTTTCTTGGCATGAGTTAGTGTAAGTCTCTCCTTCTTTCTAAGTGACTCTTGTGTTGTAAAGTGTGGTAGTTCTAAGTCCTCTCAATGATGTTGTCCTTGTTCATGTGCGAGTTTGCTGATAACATGCCCTTCAAATTCTATATTGTATCCAGTTGGTATCCTGTGGTCAGAAAGTATGATTTATTTTGAAGTTCGAAGTTGCTATCTCTTGAAATTGTTACTGCATTGCACTGATATATATGTATATGTATGCATTTATCTATTTTACTATACTGAGCCACGCGATAGTCGACTGGGTATGACACCTATTGTGCAAGCACTGATTAGTTGGATATAATGAACCATGATGTGAGATATTACCGAGCCCATGTGTGGCCGGGTATGATGATGTATGATGTGAGGCTACCGAGTCCTCTTGAGGTCGGCTACGCCAATTTCTGTTAAGACCGGGTACAACCGAGACCTCCTAAGGCCGGGTACGATTGAGTCCTCTATGAGGTCGGGTATGGAGTGATGATATGTGATGTGAGGCTACTGTGGGTCCCTTTCCCGACCTAGTTATGTACGTGTACATTCTTTTGGTACTCTTAGAGGCTTGCAGGCTAGAGTCTGGTTGTATAGAAATGGGGCAATTACTGTAGTACGAGCCGCACCTCAGCCTCTACTGTGGCCCCAGCCTCTCGTGGCCGTAACTATTGGTACTGGTGGTCGCTCGCCTGATCCAGTCATACATGTCCTCACTATCTGTGAGCAAATATAAGAGTAGAAGTTTCGATTCCGGAAAAAACACATACGCACGACAAGAACACAAGAAAGTAAAGTTTTCTAACGGTTTTGTAGCCTCTCGAAGGTAAGTACAAATGTCTCCATACCGATCCGCAAGACACTACTAAACTTGCTCATGACTCATGAGACCTAAGTAACCTAGGGCTCTGATATCAACTTGTCACAATCCCAAAATCCCAACCCGTCGTGATGGCGCTTAACACACTTGCTAGGCAAGCCGAAAATCACATAACAACTAAACATTTGAATAAACATGTTTTAATAAACTCAATAGAAGAAATCTCATAAATATCTAGTACAAATAACTGAAATACTGCTACAACCACCCAAAATCTGGTGCAACGAGCACATAAACACTACTGAGTATCAAACATAAACCAAATCCTTAGTATAACCATCTGAACAATAGAACAGTACTGAAGAAAATAGAGGAAAGGAGAGTCAAGGTTTGTAGACATCATAGCAGCTACCTTAAAGTCTCCAAGCAGCTACTAGCATGGATTTAGCAATCACTACGTCCAGATGTACCTGGATCTGCACAAGAAATTATAAAGTGTAATATGAGTACAACCGACCCCACGTGAATAATAAGTAACATAACTAACCTTGGGATGAAAGCAGTGATGATCTTAGAAGAAGACAGTCAAAGTCCAATATAATGACAACACAGGTATAATGATGACAAAAACAATAAACAACTCAGAGGAATTATCACAATCAGCTCGTTTATGTTAAAAGACTTTCAAGTTTAACAATTAAAGTCCAACACTAATAGGAACATGTCAATTACAACTAACATCAGGAATGGTACATCTCTATGCCTACATGCCAAATATGCATGTCAAATAAATGATTTCATGGTGATATTCTCCAGTACTCACACTCTCAGAATACTCAATTTGCCTGACAAATGCCCACTCAACATGCCTACAATCACTCAGCACTATACAGGTGCCTGGCATCAATGCCCCTCACCAAAGCACGTGTATATATATCACTGTACATGAGCTCACTGCTAGTATGTCAGACTCCGAAGGGGCGGATCCTACCCAAGCGCTAATATAAATATAATAACGCCTATTGTGGCGTGCAACCCAATACAAATAATAATAATAATAATAATAATAGTAAAGCCAATATGGCCTGCTGCGGCATGCAGCCCAATCCACAATAACACTCATAACACGACTCTCAGGCCCACCTTACTCATCAATCTCTCAAGGGCTCGAAATCTCGTACCACTCAACCCAAACAATGATAACATGTGATGCAACAATGAATGATAAACATAGACTGAGATATGGTATGCAAATGAAGAATCATGACTGAACATATAATTACAGTTAAGGCATATAACTTAAACAACAGAAATAACCTCATTAGGTCTCAACCGAATAAGCACATAGCCTAAACAAGATTTCTAACTTGAATCACAGCTCAATTACTCTAACAAGCAGGGATTACAGGGATAAAACAAGACTTGATAGTAGCACAGTACCAAAAATCAACCCAGACCATGATTTTCATGGTGCACGCCCACACGATCGTCACCTAGCATCTACGTCACCCCAACACGACCCGAATAACATGTTTTCCAGGGATAAATACCCTTAATTCTAAGTTTAGAAATGTTACTTACGTCCAAGCGCGCAACTCAATACTCCAACAAGCCCTTGCCATGCGAATCGGCCTCCGAGCGACTCGAATCTAGCCAAAACAACATAATTCCATCAATAATAGCTATAGGAAACAATTCCAAAAGATAAAACTAAGGTCTTTAATCAAATCGAAAAGTCAACCTTAAAAGTCAACCCCGAGATCGCACCCTGGAACCTGACAAAATTCACAAAATCCGAATACCCATTCAATTACGAGTCCAACCATACTAAATTCATCCAATTCCACCCACAAATTGACACTCGAATCATCAAATATTACTATGCAACAACATAGTCTAAAATCCCCAATTTTTACCTTAAACACACATAAATTAGGTGTAATAATCAATGGATAATCAATATTTATTAATAAAAGTGATGAATCTTCACTTACCTCTTCAATTGTAGCAAAAACCCTCTAAACAATCGCCCCTTGCCGAGTCTCACATGTCCAAAATTAGAGAAATAACTTAAACCCTCATTTTTAACCTTCTGCCCAGGCTTTTTACACCTCTGCCCCCATCCATCGCACCTGCGGTACCGTACCTGCAGACAAAGCCATCGTTGGTACGGAATTTCATTAACTCCCTGATCACCCACTTCTGCGAAAAAGACTTCGCACCTGCGGAAGCGCACCTGCGCATAGGACTCCGTTTCTGCAATCCCAGACACTTCGTCCAAGCTTCACTTCTGCGGCCCAATATGCGCTTCTGTGCACCTGCGCCCTCAACTTCGCATCTCAGAAAACCCAAGCTTCCACTCCTCTTCGCTTCTATGCTTAGCCACCCCCACCTGGGAGCTCGCAGGTGCGAAAATTTCCTTGCACCTGCGCATCTTCCTAGCTCCAGCCAGAACCGTATATGTGACCCCAGGGCCACTTCTGCAGTCTCGCACGCGGCCAAAACCACGTAGGTGCGATTGCACCAGACCTGAAGCCATAACATTTCTCTAAGTCCAAACCTCAATCCGATTTCAATCTGTATCACACCCGAGGCCCACAGGACCCCATCCAAATATACCAACACGTCCTAAAATATGATACGAACTTAGTCGAAGCCTCAAATCACATCAAACAACATCAAAATCACGAATCGTACCCTAATTCAAGCCTAATGAAACTAATGAACTTCCAACTTCTACAACCAATACCGAACTATATCAAATCAACTTCGAATAACCTCAAATTTTGCACACTAGTCCCAAATGATACAACTGACCTATTCCAACTTCCGGAACCAAATCTGAGCCCGGTATCAAAAAGTCAACTCTCGGCCAAACCTCTCAACCTTCCAAACCTCTCAACCTTCCAAACCTTCAACTTTCCAACTTTCGTCAAAAAGCCTCAAACCAATCTATGGACCTCCAAATCATTATCCGAACAAACGCATAAGTCCAAAATCACCATATGAAGTTTTCAGAACCATCAAAACTCTATTCCGGAGACGTCTGCACAAAATGTAAAGTCCGATCAACTCTTTCAACTTAAGCGTTCAACCTTGGGACTAAGTGTCCCAGTTAATTCCAAAACTCTCCTGAAACCAATCCCACCAACCCGATGAGATAGATAACCACAAATGAACATAGAAGAAGCGATAAATAGGGTAACGAGGCTAGAATACACAAAACAACCGGCCGGGTCATTACATTCTCCCCTATTAAACAAACGTTCGTGCTCAAACGGGTCTAGAATCATACCTGGAGTCTCAAATAGGTGTGGTTAGATGCTCCGTATCTCCCACTCGGTCTCTTAAGTAGCCTCCTCGACTGGATGGTCCCTCCACTGAACTTCACTGAAGCTATATTCTTTGATATCAACTTTTGAACCTGCTAATCCAAAATGGCTACCGACTCCACATCATAAGTCAAATCCCAATCTAGTTGTACAATGCTGAAGTACAAAACATGAGACGGGCCACCATAATACTTTCAGAGCATAGAAACATGAAGCACTGGGTGAATACTTGATAGACTAGATGGCAATGCAAGCTTGTAGGCCACTATTTGATTGTCATTGCTTTCCTCAGTTGGTTTCGCCGGTACTTTAACTGTGTTCTGATTATTCTGTTTCATTATCACCTGGTTACTCCTTGTTGCCATTTGTTGTTTTTTCTTTTTAATTCTACCTTTAAATTTTTATTCTTTCCATGTTTAGCTTTGTATTGATAACCATTCCTATATTAGGTCTATATTGATATTTTGCATTGGTTATTTGACTAGTAGGTGTCTTGACTTGAACCTCGTCACTGCTCCACTAAGGTTAGTCTTGATACTTACTGGGTACCATTGTGGTATACTCATGCTACGCTTCTGCACATTTTTGTGCAGATCCAGGTACCTCTGAGCGTGTTGGTCGTTAGCTAGTTGTTGGAGATTTTCTACGGAGACTTCAAGGTATACATGCCATTATGCTCGCAGGCCTTGAAGTCACCTTCTGGAGCTTTACTTTGTTAGTGTTTACTTCCATTCCAAATAGTATTGTATTTGATATTCTTAGTTACTCTTAGAAAAGCTTATGACACCGACTACCAGTTCTGGGAATATTTATAACTATTAGTCATTTTTAGCTATGTATGCTATTTACTGGTTCATGTTTGATGATTGAATTGTTTGAATCTGTTAATAACTCAGGATGTATTAGGACTTACCTAGTCCTACGGACTAGGTGCCATCACGATGGGGTGTTGAATGGTTGATTCCACCTTGGTTATGGTCTTCATGTTTGTGGTATATAGTGATGTCCATATCTCCGTGATTCTGGTCATGTGCTTCGCGTGTTTGTTGTTGATATGCATATGGTTGTTGATTGTGAGCATCATGGCTCGACATATTCCATGTGTACCGATGTTTGGATTGGGTCACTTTTACGAATCTCCCTCTGTAGGATATCGTGATGGCACCTAGTCTTTAAGACTAGGTAAGCCTAACATACATGAAGAAATAACGAAAATAATAATAGAACTTCAAATTTAAACCAATCAGCTATGATGAAAGAACTCAACAATAAAGCTGACAATAACTCCCAAAATCTGGTGAGATTGAGTCATAAGCTCTACACGAGTATACTGAAACATCCCTAATACATCACTATCTATATAAGAGTATGAAATACTAATGCAAGGATAGAGGGTGACTCCAAGGCCTGTGAACGCCGACAGGTATACCTTGAAGTCTCCGATTCGAAAGCTCAACCCACTGGTGCCTAGCCTGGTATGAGGTACCTGGATCTGCATAAAAACATATGCAGAAACGTAGTATGAGTACACCACAATGGTACCCAGTAAGTATCAAACCTAACCTCGGTAGAGTAGTGACGAGGTCAGGTCAAGACACCTACTAGGATAATAAAAGAAGCTGAGCAGGTATGGTAGAATATAAGAATGAAAACAAGGAAATGATACAATGAAGAAATTTAACAAGATAAGCGACACTAAAATTAAGGAAATAAAGGCTTCAAGGGAGGAACACATAATAAGAATACCAAGGAAACAGTGTAGACAAAACACAAGTTATGCAAATGAAAGGTAACAACAAGAATCACGTCCGAGGTACCGCCTCGTTTCTCATTTCAGAATCACAATCACAATCTTTCCTTATATCACCGCGGGAGCCTTACACTTAGTTTTAAAAATCCTTTTCCCCATAATAACTACCCGTATTTTAGCCCACCTTATCACACCGTGTGGCTTCAAGTAGTTATCCTACTAGCAACAAGTGTATCAAGCCCATCTTATCTCACCGCATGCGTATCAACCTCTATCCTTATATCACCGCATGCGTATCAATATCACAACATACCACAACTTGTACCTCAAGGCCCAATACCAGAACTTGCCAAAAGAATCAACAATAACAATGTTTTTACAATAAATAGCCCATGGCTCAACCACAATATGTACAAGAGTCTCAACAATAGCAACTGAAAGTGAATAGCTTAACAATAATGGTATTTCAACAATTTACAACTTTTCCTCAATGTGAATCACGACTTTTACAACTTCAACACCAAAATTCAAATATATTCCCACAAATAACAACTTCAAGTAAGGTAACTCAATTATCAAATAATTAACAAGGCAATAAGGGATCAGTAACTTCAACTAAGCATGTAAGGGGAAAAAACAAGTAAGAGATGGGACAAGTATTAGCAATGTCAAATAAAACATATAAGGATGGATTAATGATGATTGACATAACTTGTTATGACAATTCAATTAAAGGCATGAAAAGAATCTACATAGATTAAACTGGTCAATTACCACATATAGCCTGTGTACCCACTAGTCACCTTGCGTACATGGCTTTCACGTACCACAAATGACACAAAACAACTCCAATCCTAAGGGGTAGTTTCCCTACACAATGTTTGGCAAGATGCTTATCTCAAACAAGCTAACTCAATTCACTAGTAAGCCTTTTTCCGCAAATATCCAACTCCTAATGACTCGAATCTAGCCAAAATAAATTTATACTATAAATACAAACCATAGAAAACTATTCCGGATAATAATGTTGAAATCTTTAAAGAGAATCAAAAAGTCAACTCAAAAAGTCAACCACGGGCTTGGGTCTAAGAACCCGACCAAACTTACTAAATCCAAATACTCATTCAATAACGCGTTCAACCATACTAAAATTACTCAATTTCGATCTTAAATCGACCTCCAAATCCTCAAAATATAGTCTATGATATTTTCACAAATTCCCCCAATTTTTCCAACTCAAAACACTAATTAAATGATAAAAACAATGATGGATTCATGTATGATAACCAAATCCGCGTTAGAATCACTTACCCCGACCAACTTCTTGAAAATCTCTCTCAAAATCGCCCAAAACTGAGGTCTCTAACTCAAAAGATGAAAAATGGGAACAAACCCTCGTTTTATTTATTTTTTACCAGCGATTATTGCTTCTGCGGTCCAATAGCCGTATTTGTGGCTAAATCATCGCAAGTGCGGCTTTCGCTTCTGCGGACCAAAAGCCCGATTCTGCGGTCACGCTTTTGCGGGCAAGGCTCGCTTCTGCGAGTTCGTTTCTACGAAGGCTTGAATTTCAAAGAAGGATTTGGTGTTTTAGTCTACAAATTAAGAGGGTTTGTTTTGGGGATTTGAGTGTCGATTTTGACCTTGATTTGGAATCTAATCACATATTTAGACTTGTGGGATTATGGGTAGTCAGTTGTAACAATTCGACCGGTGATTTTGAGATTTTGTGTAGATTCATATGATGTATTATTACTTGAGTGTATAGTCGATTTAGGGTTTCAAGTGGTTCGGGATAGATTTAGAAGAATGACACTTGATTTGAAAATTTTAAGTTGGAAGAGTTGACCAAGGTTTGACGTTTGGGTAATGGGACTCAGAATCGGGTTTTGATTGTTCCGATAGGTTCATATGATTATTTTGGACTTGAACGTATGTTCGGATTTGGTTTCGGAGGTTCCTAAAAGAATTCGACAGTATTTGTCGAAAGTTGGCAATTTGAAGAACTTAAAAGTTCATAAGTTTGACCAAGAGTTGACTTTGATGTTATTAGACTTCAATTGGTGTTCCGAGACTTTGGATAGGTCTATATAGTTGAATTGAACTTGGGTGCAAAGTTTGGAAGTAATCCAATGTATTTAAGTGTGATTCAGACACTCTTTTGAAAGCATAAAAATTTAATAACATAAGAGAAATTCTATTCGGTTTGAGCCTCGATTCGTTGTTGTGATTTTTTCGTGGGTGTTTTGAGGAATTTATAAGTTTGGATAATATATTTTTACTTGTTGGTATGACTGGATGGGGTCCCGAAGGTCTCGGGTGTGTCTTGGATTATTGGTTGAGAAACTAGTTAAGTTAACGATTTGGAGGTTGACCATGGTCAATCGGGTTAAGATAACTTCTTTTAGGTATTTTGAGTGTCGAGCAGGTTCGTAACATATTTTATGACTGAAATACATATATAGTTTGTGGCCGGGAGGTTCCAAATGAGTTTTGGGGTACTAAAACGAAGATTTTCTTATTGATGATTTTTTTCTAGTACATAAATATGAAAATGTTATTTATGTCCCTGAAATTTTTAGAATTCCTTAAAAACTCCAAAATATCATATCTCCCTTATTTTAAGTCCAAATTGGGTGATTCAAAAATCTATCTTGGGTGTAATCTTGCAAAGATAAATTTGGGCTTATCAAACGTGAGTTTTGGGTCTAGTATGTGATTCGGGCTGGGATAGCTGCTGCATTTTTTACTTATTTCGGAATTTAGTTACTTTTTCTCACCAGGTTTTAGAGCTCGGTTTTGGACGATTTTTGAGGAGATTTTCACTATTTGGATTTGGGTAAGTATTTTTTACTCAAATTTGTTTATATTTCATGATTCCAACCTCAGGTTTGTTTTTATTGATGATTTGAATTGGAGAAATTGGGAATTTCAGTAATAACTTTTCTAAAATATAAATTGATGATATGAAGCCGATTTGAGGTCGGAATTGGATGATTTTGATATGGTTGGACTCGTATCGAAATGCGTGTTCAGAATTTATAAGTTTTGTCGGGTTCCGGGATGCGAGTTCGGGGTTGACGTTTTGAGTTAACTTTTTGATTTTCATTAAAGATCTTAACTTTATTTGTCGGAATTGATTTCTCTTGCATTGCTTAATGTTATTAAGTCAATTTTGGTTAGATTTGAGTTGAGCGGAGGTGAATTTCAGAGGAAAATATTTTTAGAGTATTGATTGAGGGCTTTTGAGGTAAGTATCTTGCCTAACTATGTGGAAGGGAACTACCCCGTAGGATTGGGTTAATTGCACTATTTGAATTATGTGGAAGATGTGTACATGAGGTGACGAGTGTGTACACGGGCTTACATGAAAAAATTGACCGGTTTAGACTCTTAAGTTACTTAATAGCATTTAATTGAAGTTGTTATTACATGTTATATCTTTCATTGTTGAGTTTATTTTTATGCATTTAATTGAAGTTGTTATTACATGTTATATCTTTCATTATTGAGTTTATTTTTAGGCATTTAATTGAAGTTGTTATTACATGTTATATCTTTCATTATTGAGTTTATTTTTAGGCATTTAATTGAAGTTGTTATTACGTGGATTATCTTTCAATGTTGAGTTTATTCTTCTGTTTCATTGTGTTGTTGTTGAGACTCTTGTATATATTGTTGTTGAGACGTGGGCTATGTGTTGTTGTGATATTGGTATTGTTGTTTTGATGCGAGTTGATATGTTGTGTTGTTGTGATTTTGGCACATGTGGACATATTTAGAGGATTGTCGAGGTGTTTGCACAAAGTTCTGCTATGATATTATTATTATTATTGATATTGCACATGCGGTGAGACAAGGTGAGCTATATATACATATATATCGAGTTTGCGCATGTGGGGAGACAAGGTGGGTTTTATATATATATATAT
>AWOL01S0199385.1:26914-51829 GCA_000715115.1 Nicotiana otophora | reverse complement strand
AATAACCCATGCAAAATATCAATATAGAGCTAACAGAGGAACAACTATCAATACAAAGCTAAACATGGAAAGAATAACAATTTAAAGGTAGCAACGAAAAGCAAAATCAACAAATGGCAACAAGGAGTAACCAGGTGATAATGTAACAGAATAATCAGAGGTACCTGGATCTGCACAAAAATATGCAGAAGCGTAGCACAAGTATACCCCAACGGTACCCAGTAAATATCAATACTAACCTTAGTGGAGCATTGACAAGTTTCAAGTCAAGACACCTACTAGTCAAATAACCCGTGCAAAATATCAGTATAGACCTAATATAGGAATGGTTATCAATACAAAATTAAACATGGAAAGAATAATAATTTAAAGGTAGCAATGAAAATCAAAAACAACAAATGGCAACAAGGAGTAACTAGGTGATAATGTAACAGGAATAATCAGGACACAGTTAAAGTACCGACGGAACTAATTGAGGAAAACAATGACAACCAAATAATCAAGCCGCTCTAACACCAGGTTTACAAAAAAAATTACCCCGAGGTACCACACCTCATAATCACAAATCACGAGTCCCAAATGAAGAATCATATGCACATGGCACCTCGTGCCCTCATTATAGATCACAACCGCACGGACAACTCGCATGTTGCATGGACAACTCACGTGCCAATATCACAATCCGCCCAACATGGTCACATGCTCAATATCACAATTCGCCCAGCGTGGACATAGGACAATATCATAATCCGCCTGACATGATCATAGGCTAACAGTCCAACCATATTGCAAAGAAAGTAGATATACCATAATACATGTGCATGATCAAAGAATATCAAGTTTCTTAATCTTGAACCAGTATAAATGACATGTTACGGTATATACATGTGCAAGTGTACCATTACAGCCTAGTAAACAAGTATTATCAGAGACATCGAATAGCATGTCGGAAACTACACCACAAGTCATGTAATATGCATGACACACACAAGAAACATCACACCATTTCACAGATATCATCATTAGTATTCCCCCATGCCATCACATATCATCCCTGAAATAGCCCCTTTGTCTCGCCGTGTCCGCAATAATAAAGTAGATGTCCGCCTTGTCTCTCCATACACGCATCAACAATTATCCATCTTGTTTCGCCACATGCGCAAACCCGATATATATATATATATCGGGTTTGCGCATGTGGCGAAACAAGATGGATAATTGTTGATGCGTGTATGGAGAGACAAGGCGGACATCTACTTTATTATTGCGGACACGGCGAGACAAAGGGGCTATTTCAGGGATGATATGTGATGGCATGGGGGAATACTAATGATGATATCTGTGAAATGGTGTGATGTTTCTTGTGTGTGTCATGCATATTACATGACTTGTGGTGTAGTTTCCGACATGCTATTCGATGTCTCTGATAATACTTGTTTACTAGGCTGTAATGGTACACTTGCACATGTATATACCGTAACATGTCATTTATACTGGTTCAAGATTAAGAAACTTGATATTCTTTGATCATGCACATGTATTATGGTATATCTACTTTCTTTGCAATATGGTTGGACTGTTAGCCTATGATCATGTCAGGCGGATTATGATATTGTCCTATGTCCACGCTGGGCGAATTGTGATATTGAGCATGTGACCATGTTGGGCGGATTGTGATATTGGCACGTGAGTTGTCCATGCAACATGCGAGTTGTCCGTGCGGTTGTGATCTATAATGAGGGCACGAGGTGCCATGTGCATATGATTCTTCATTTGGGACTCGTGATTTGTGATTATGAGGTGTGGTACCTCGGGGTAATTTTTTTTGTAAACCTGGTGTTAGAGCGGCTTGATTATTTGGTTGTCATTGTTTTCCTCAATTAGTTCCGTCGGTACTTTAACTGTGTCCTGATTATTCCTGTTACATTATCACCTAGTTACTCCTTGTTGCCATTTGTTGTTTTTGATTTTCATTGCTACCTTTAAATTATTATTCTTTCCATGTTTAATTTTGTATTGATAACCATTCCTATATTAGGTCTATACTGATATTTTGCACGGGTTATTTGACTAGTAGGTGTCTTGACTTGAAACTTGTCAATGCTCCACTAAGGTTAGTATTGATATTTACTGGGTACCGTTGGGGTATACTTGTGCTACGCTTCTGCATATTTTTGTGCAGATCCAGGTACCTCTGATTATTCTGTTACATTATCACCTGGTTACTCCTTGTTGCCATTTGTTGATTTTGCTTTTCGTTGCTACCTTTAAATTGTTATTCTTTCCATGTTTAGCTTTGTATTGATAGTTGTTCCTCTGTTAGCTCTATATTGATATTTTGCATGGGTTATTTGACTAGCAGGTGTCTTAACTTGAACCTCGTCACTACTCTACCAAGGTTAGTCATGATACTTACTAGGTACCGCTGTGGTGTACCCATGCTACGCTTCTGCCCTTTTTTTGTGCGAATCCATGTACCTCTGAGCATGTCCGTCGTTAGCTAGTTGTTGGAGATTTGCTACAGAGACTTCAAGGTATACCT
Source organism: Nicotiana otophora (assembly GCA_000715115.1). Taxonomy (NCBI): domain Eukaryota; kingdom Viridiplantae; phylum Streptophyta; class Magnoliopsida; order Solanales; family Solanaceae; genus Nicotiana; species Nicotiana otophora. Next base: position 49,287 of record AWOL01S0199385.1, on the reverse strand, counting down.
GTCATTACGCTCGCAAGCCTCTGAGTCACCTTCTGGAGCTTTACTTTGTTACTGCTTACTTCCATTCCAAACAATGTTGTATTTGATATTCTTCATTGCTCTTAGAAGAGCATATGACACCGTACTATCGGTTCTGGGAAAATGTATAACTATTGGTCGCTTTTAGCTATGTATGCCATTTACTAGTTCATGTTTTATGATTGAATGGTTTGAATCTGTTAATAACTCAGCATGTGTTAGGCTTACCTAGTCCTAGGGACTAGATGCCATCACGATCCTCAAGGTGGGATTTTGGATCGTGACACAGGTAGAACCCCGAGACTCAGATTTTGACCATGTGGTCTCAGGTTGACCTTTGTTGATTTTTAGGGATTTGATTAAAGATAGAAGCTTTATTGTTTGGATTGAATTCTATAGTATTATTTGACTCGTTTGAGTAATATTTGAATAGATTCGAATCGCTTGGACTTTGATTGAAAAGAAAAGGCGGTTGTAGTTGATTGAAGCTTACCAAGTGGAGATAAGTATCTTATCTATCCTTGTAAGAGGAAATTCTCCCCATAGGTGATCTATTAGCTATTTGTTGCTTGATTTGAGTACCAAGCTATATATAAGGTGATGAGCGAATGTGTGTAGCTAGGTTATGACATTAGTCAGATAGAGTTGGGCTCGTGATATGCTTTATTTGAATTTTATGAATTGTTATCCAGGTTTATGTGATTCTATGAAGACGTTATAAATCTTAATAATGATTAAAAGACGCGTTAGAGTTATGACTTGTTGATTTGGACATGATGAGATTCTTTTACCATGTAGGGCTTTCTAATTTAGCCGTAGTCATACAATTGACTTACTTGATTTATGATTTATTGACTATTAGCTTACTTTGCTCTTGTTGATTTCATGATCAAACCTAAAAATATTAGATAAGCATATTAAACTGTTATGAAAGTTAAAATACGTGATTAGCTATAGTCGTGTCTTATTCATATAAATATTCATCCATATTTTTATTATATGTCCTGGAGCGTTGTTATTATATTACTTCGAATGTATATTCATGAGTTGGAGAGTTGGATATGAGAAACGTTGAGAATTTTAGCACCAAAAATATTGTGAGCGGATATTATGTATTGATAGTATTGTGATTAGATTGGGTTGCACGCTGCAACAGTATTATAATTGGATCGGGTTATACGCTGCAACGGTAATATTAGTGGATCAGTTGCACGCCGTAATATTATTATTAGTGGATCGGGTTGCATGCTTAAATAACACTTGGATATGGATTCCTCCATTCGGAGTCACGTGACTACCTATTTTAATTTAGGCCCTATGAGCGCAGGCACAGAGGTTGGTGCTAGTTTGGACACTTAGCCAGTGTCAGGTATATGGATTTATGCAGTGAGTATTGATATTGGATCATGAGCACACATTCGTAGCCTAGACTCATGCAGTGGTTCTCATATATATAAATGTTGACTGACTCATATCATGATTATGAAAAGAATGGAGATAACTGATATGTTGTTCTTTCTATCTCTTGTCTGAAAAGCATGTCTAAATTCTAAATTTATTGTGTTTTCACTGGTGTACTTGATTGATGATATCATATCTTATTCCATGTTCTAATTATATTTTCACAAGCTTATTGGATTGTTAGTAAGTGTCAGTGTCGAACCCTCGTTATTATTTCTTCGAGGTTAGACTTGATACTTACTGAGTACCGTGATTTTGTATTATACTAAAATATTGCCTATTTTTATGCAGGTTCAAAGGATGGTATTAGTGGTACCCATCGGGCTGCGTAGGAGCGTATTAGGAGACTTCACGATGAGCTGCTTTACTTGATCCGATCCGCAGCACATGGAATTTCCCTTCCCAACTTATCTATACCTGTCTATGTATTTTTATTTTTGAACGAATATTATTGTTCATTTGAAACTATTTACTCTTGTTAGATGCTCATGATGATATTGTGATACCAGTTCATGGGAGAGTTTGTGAGACAGTTGTGGTCATGTTTAGACCCTTTGTAGAATTCATGTATTTATGATAGTGATTTGAGAATTATTGCATTTTGCTATCCCTACTGAATCTCAGTTAATGTCTTAGTAATTGGATTCTATAGTTGTTGTTAAGTGTTGGCTTACCAAACAAGCAGGTCAGGCATCATCACGATTATAGGTAGAATTTTGAGTCGTGACAGTAAATATAAGCTTCATATATAGTTTTTTATGGATTGAATGTGAGTAGTTATGGTATGAATAAATGTTAGTAAAAGTTGTTAGTTGTTGGATGGCCATAAGTAGAAAGACCTAAATGTGCCATTAATGGAGTTGGTTGGGTTGACAGAGAAGATGATGAATAGTGATGATGAGATTTTGATAGTGGATATATATGGTCCAAATGAACATGTTGATGTTATTATTGAGGTTATGTAAGGTGGTGTAATCAAGTAACCCCTAAATGACTAATTTGGGGCTTTTTGTGACTTAAGCTTGTAGTCACTCATTAACTTGGTCATTATAAATTCGAATGAGCGATTATTCATCGAAACAAGTTCGATATTGTAGATTGACGCCATTGAGCTTGTTGGACATTGTTTAGCCACTTAGGGAACCATATTGAGGTATGTTTAGTTAAATCCCCTTTCATATAATTATTTCTCCTAAAACTCTATATATTTTAACTGTGCCTGCATAATTAAATGACTTTTAAATTATTACTGTATAGTTGTAGTCGACAAGCAATGATACACTTTTGATGTTTTTTCTCCAAATGTGTTAGTCTCACATGCTATGCTCCATATGATAAAATTGTTATAAATGCTTCAAGCTTTCAATGAATATGAAGCAAATGTTTATGAAATAAAAGAAAATATTATGTGGCTATCGAGCTTAACTCAAAGACAATAATTTTAGGACAAAGGTGCCAAATATAATAAAATATTTTGAAAGTCTTGCTATAACGGAGAAGGTATTGACCGAATGTATCCAATACCCAAAACTACAAGTGCCGATATAGGACTATATTGTACCATTGACTTAGACGGTTAGATAATCTCCTTTATTGAGATTTATTGAAAGAAAACTTTAACGGCCAAACTACAGGGCATTGTAGGGAGATGCCCTAGTCGATGTAGGAAAGGTGCTTGACTTTCATGAATATACACATAGTGACCTCCCCTTGTTAGTGACTAATAAACTTCCGCTAAAAGTATTACTTTGTTTAAAACTCAAATCCTTGAATATTTTTATGAGATGAAATGATTATTGTTTCATATTATATATTACCTCTTCATGTTTCCTCTATATGTTCTTGTCACACTTTATGTTAGAGAGCTAACAATGTATACGAGTACTCTTCATTATGTATTCATATTTCTTTGTCGGGGGCACTGCATCTCTTTCGTGGATGCAAGTATCGATAGTCACGACGACAAGGTTACACACTAGGCTTAGCCCACTCTCTTCGAGCTGCATTGATGAGCCTCAACTATATGTTCAGGGTGTCTTTTGTTCCCTTACATTGTTGTCTTTAATTTGGTTAAAACGGGAGCCTTGTCAGCTGCATTCTTCTATTCGAGGGTGGCTTAGAGGCTTCACAGACAAACGTGAATTACGTTATATCTTTTGTTATTTGTATTGAAGTCTCACATGATATGTATAATAGCTTTATTTGGTTAGTTTAAAATTTTACAATATTTACAAAATAAATAAATTATTTTAAGAAAAGGATTATGTTTTTAAAATCATGCATGAGTTATATTCATCAAGTCATGGAAGTTGGTTCGCTCGATCAAAATAAGGCATCGAGTCCTATGTCCGCCCTTTAAGGTCAGGTCCTCACAAAGTGGTTGGTAATGATAGCATGTTGTGGAGGTGCCTAATGATGGATGTGGCTGGAAACTGTATTTGTGTGGTGGTCGTTAGTGGTAGTAATAAATAGAAAACTTATAAAAGATTACATTCACATGAATATATTAATAACTTTAAGACACTGTACAAGATATGAATGATCTAGACCGTTAAGAGTTAATAAATGGTTGTAAAAAGAAAAATCAAAGATATTTTATAGGCTGATATATGAAAAATTCAGATTCAGACAGTAAAAACAAATGAAACCTTAATTGACATCGACAAACAAAAGAAAAATAAGAAAAAAAAGGTTTGAGGTAGAAAGTGTTTATTTGTTTAAAAAAAATGGCCCATTAGCAGCCTTTTACCCAATATCGTTTTTAATTAAAGAAAAAGTGAAGTATGTACTCTCGTATTTCAATTTTTACATGGGACTATTGCTTTTTGGAAAGTCAAGATACTTTTATCGGGACTTTTTTAAATATTTAAAATTATTACGACCTATATTATTTTTTATATAATTTCTAAATATGTAAATTTTACTTTAGAAAATTTATAAAATCTATGTCTAAGTATGTACTCCAAATTTCCGAGGACATGACACTGGATAGGAAGATGTGAATGTCGAGTATTAGGGTTGTAGGTTAGGAGGTAGTTGAGTCGTGCCTTACTTCGTACCATTGTGGGACTAGCCATGTAGGGTTTTTGTCTGAGATAGCTAGTGGCAATATTGTGGCTTACTATTTCACTTTTCAGTGCATGTCCTATTTACTAGCTATCGCTTTTTCTTTGCATCTTTCTTCTAGATTTCATGGTGTACCTATTGTTTTTATAATTGTTGTGGTGATACTAATATTAACTAATATTGTCTCCCTTTACTTTGCATCCTTCTTCTCGTTTTCATGGTGTTTTTATTTATCCTATGATTGTTGTTGTGATACTAATATTGTCTCTTTTTTGCCCTTTTGTCCTTTTTTGAGCCGAGGATCTTTCGGAAACAGCCTCTCTACTCCTTCGGGGTAGGGGTAAGGTCTGCGTACACACTACCATCCCCAGACCCCATTAGTGAGATTTTACTAGGTTGTTGTTATTGTATGTCTAAGTTGTTGGAAAAATAAATAATTTGATATTTGCACTTCTAGCTCTGTTACATAAAATGAAGCGGGAGGGGGGGTCTTGGGGGTCTTTATTCGTACCAAAATAAGGTTGCTTAGACGCTCATGACTAGGAGTTGTATTGGTTTATTCTGCATTGTATGAGAGTATTCTAGACTCATGATTGATGGTATTATTCCTATTTTAGACTTAATTATATCTTTTGGTACATAATCAAGTGAGTTGTTATATTAGGTTCGCCTAAGAGGCTAACATGATGGGTTATGTGTCATCCGGGCTTAGGAATTATTTGTGTCTTGACAAAGTGATATAAGAGCCTAAGTTCATCGATTTTACGAGTCATAAAAATATCTAGTAAAATCTTACTGATAAGTACGGAGATGTCTATATTTATTTTCAAAGAGGCTGCAAGTAGGGGTGGGCATAATACCGGCCGAACCGTAAATTTCGTTTTTTCGGTTTGATCGATTTTTCGGTCGGTGCACGGTTTTTAAATTATTAATTTTTGGTTTTTCGGTGCGGTTTACGATTTTGGTGTTTCGGTTTTCAGTTTAACCGAATTACCGAAATTTTGGATATTAGTTATTACCCATTTTAGGTTGAAGCCCAATATCTATTTGAACTTTGAAGCCCAATTTAGTTTACCCAAACCCAAACTTATTGATAGTCTGTCAAATACCCAAAGTCCAAACCCATCGGTTACAACTGACTAAATCGCTAATACACATTACACTTAGTCACTTCCCATTTCCCATTTTCCATTTCCCAAACCTAAATAAAGAATTAGATTTAGGGTTCTTAAACCTACATCAATTGAAAAGTTCGCCTCTTCGGTTCTTCCTTCTTCCTGTGCGACTGCTGCGACTCGTCGTCGCCGTCTCACCGACTGCTGCGACTTCTTCTGAGTTCATGTGAGTTCTGCGCCTTCTTCCTCAGCTCAACTGTGACGCCTTCTTCCTCAGCTCGTCGCTCATCCTTCATCCTCAGGTTAGTGCGAGTTCTTCTGAGTTATGAAGAAAGAAAATGTCTTAATCTTTTGTGTATGTTGACTTTCAATTAGTCTCACTGTTAGTCTTTTATTTATGTTGATTTTTAATTAGTCTCACTATTATTCTTTTGTGTATGAAGAAAGAAAATGTCTCACTGTCTTAGTCTTTCACTTCAGTATATTTCAAAATCAGATCTAACGTATGGACAATTTTACTTTATTATTACGGACCATAATTTCTCTCAAAATTTCAAAAAGCAATCAAGTACACCAATAAAATAATAAGGTGCTTGGATGTTTCTGCCAAAGGAGGTTTATGGCCAACCGAAAAAGCAAAGGATTTGCTTTACATACCACTACAATAAATAAGTATTGTAAATAAACTCTAAAGTTAAAAGAGAAAGGTGCTTGGATGTTTCTGCCAAATGAGGTTTCTAGGTAGATGGCCAGCCTAAAAAGCAAAGGATTTGCTTTACATACCACTACAATAAATAAGTAATGTAAATAAACTCTAAAGTTAAAAGAGAAAGGTACAGATTAAACATGTTTCCACTTATGAACATAGAAAAATTAGTATCTACACATAATCGTTTGATAAATGTTTGAACAAGTGGTAAGTTTAAAGATTTGCTTATTTTATGATATTATTTTGTTATTTATAATTAAAAATATTTTATTAACTTGTGAAATTTTCTAATCTTTCTTTGTAGGTTCAACTATGCCTCGTGGTCCTAAAGCTAGATCGCCTATTTGAGAACATTTTGAGCTAGTTAAAGTAAATGAAGAAGCCCGCAAGCAAAGTGCCTTCATTGTGGTCGAGTTTATAATTGTCATCCAAAGTATTATGGTACTTATGGCTTAGTGAAACATATTAAGAAGTGTCTCATGCCTCATCCAGTGATTCGTATTTAAGGCTTTAAGTATTATTTTCTAGACTTACTTTGTGGCTTGTGGGTTGTGACTAGTTTGCCACTATTTTGTTGTTTGGTAATGGCATTTCTAGACTTATTTTGGACTTTGATAGCTGTTAGATTTGCCACTGTGTTAAACTGTTTTGGACTAGTTTGTCACTGCTGAACTGTGCGGTATTTTGCGACTTAGGTGTTCTGTTTGCATTGATGCCACTGAAAGCCTCCCTGCTCTCTGTGTGCTTGTTCTCTATAGTCTATTCTCGGTTTCATTTATAGTGTAGTTTCAAATTAGAGTGTTATTGTCAGCAAAACTTGTGTTAGACTGTCGTCTGCCACTGTCTTTGTCTGTTGCTGGGCTGGACGAACAACAACTAAATGACAATTTGTTGGGCTGTCTTTCTTAAAAGTCAAAATGACAATTTGCTATTGGGCTGGACGAAAAGCAAATAAATTCCAGCCTTGTTTATTGATGTTCCTACAAACCGTAAATACTTGTTGTTCCTACAACCGTTTAAAACCAAAAAAATAAATCAGAAATAACCGAACCGAACTTTAAAAAAACTGCACCGAACCGTAAAAACTTTGGTTTGATTTGGTTATTAATATTACAAAACCGAAAATCGATAAACCGAACCGTACTTTCATAATAACCGACCGAACCGACCAACGTCCACCCCTAGCTGCAAGTTATCTAGGAAACTTATTTTTTATACTAACATTCAAATAGTTTTATATTGACCCCAACATAATAAAATAGTTTAACTTTTGAAACTAATTACACTAACATAATAAAATAGTTTAACTTTTGAAACTAATTACACTAAAGTAAAAGGACCAACATAGAAGTTTGAAGTAGCTAGTCTACGGTGGTTGGTCTAACCAAAACGTCATGACAATTATTATTTAGCCTTATGTAGGGGTATCAATGATTATTCTAAAATCGATAAAACTGATCGAATTGAACTTTAGTAAAGTGATTAGTAGATTTTTAAAGTAAAATCATATGCTTCAATGTAAATACATAATATTACCAAACAATTAAAGTAGATTTTTAATTATAAAAGAAGCCAAAAAATTTCAAACTAAATATATTTATATGTGTAAAATATGTTTTTGTATATTTGTAATGACTCAACCGGTCGTTTTGTGTATTTGAGCTCCATTTTCTCTTTTGAAGCTTCTCATATATATATTTATGGTTTTATGACTTGTAGGAGGTTTTGGGTTGATTTGGAACCATTGGTTCTTAGTTTGGAAGCTTAAGTTGAAAATATTGTTCGAGGTTTGACTTCTGTGAAAACGACTCCGGAATGGTATTTTGATAATTCCAATAGGTTCGTATACTGATTTTGAATTTAGGTGTATGCCCAAAATTAGATTCGGAGATTCCTAGGTTGAATTGGTTATTTTTGCTGAAAGTTGGCAATTTGAAGGTTTAAAAATATTCTAGGTTGACTTTATGGCTATCAAATTTGGATTTTTATTTCGGGAATTGGACTAAGTCTTTTTTGCTATTTGGAACTTGTCTGCAAAGTTTAGCACCATTCTGAGTTTGTTTGATAGGAATCGAACGCTTGGTTGCGATTTTGGCAATTCTTGAATTTCATTGTGAATCCTATGTGTTTTGGTGTCTGAATCGTGATTCTAAATGTCATTTGGTATGAGCGAGTTCGTATGATCTTTTTAGACTGGTGTGATGTTTTGTGTGGAGCCCTGGGGGCTCGGACGTGTTTCGGATTAGTTTGGACTTGTTTCAGGTTGCTAGTGAGCTGGTGCTGCAGTTATCGCAATTACGAGCACCACCATCTCAATTGCGAAGAGGAAAAGGCGGTTCAGGTGTCACAACTTCGACGCCCTAGTCACATTTGCGAAGTCAGTGTTAGACAAGGATAGGTCGCAAGACCACGTGGTCGCTTTTGCGAAGTAGGCTGTAATCATAAATGCGAAGCCTTTGTCGCAATTGAGACATCTATGTGGGCTGACATGGTTTGCTTTTCCGATCCCTGTGTTGCATTTGCTAGGAGTAGCAACTGCGAACCCCAGGTCGCATTTGCGACATCCGCAGCTGAATAAAAGGGTGGGATTTCAAGACTTAGTCTCATTTTATCACATTTTGAGCCCTAGACTCGGTGGGAGACAATTTTAGGAGGAGATTTTCATACAAAGCTATTTGGTAAATAATTTTTATCCACCTTTGATTATATAACATGATTATTTATGAAATTTAACATTTAAATCATATGAATTGAAGAGAAGTTTTGGTTATTTTTTTACTATGCTTTAAAAGAAATTGAGATTTGAGAGTCGAATTGGACTCGAATTTAAAAATCAAACACATATATGGACTCGTGGGGTTATGGATAGACAAGATCTACCATTTAACTTGGGTTTTGACAAGGCGGGCCTGGCGATGACTTTTGTTGACTTTTAGAAAATTATGTAATGATCTTAGCTCTATTAATTGAAATTGGTTTCTCTTGCATTGTTTGATATTATTAAGTCATATTTTACTAGATTTGAGCCGAGCGGAGGTAAAGTTTAAGGGAATAGCATTTTTAGAGTATTGAATTGGCCTAATTAAGGTAAGTATCTTGCCTAACTTTGTGTGGGAGAATTTTTCCTTAGGATTTGGTCTATTTGCACTACTTGTACTATGTGAAAAGACGTGTACACGAGGTGACAAGTGTGTACACGGGCTTATGTATGGTAACTGACCGGATTAGACTCTTAGGCTATTAATATGCCTTGAATTGAAGTTATTGTTGTATGAAGCACATTTCATTATTGATTCACTTCCCGTACTCTTGTGTTGTTGTTGTAATTCATTTATACATTATTCTTGAGCCGTGGGCTCTATAATAACGTGGCATCGATATTGTTGTCTGAGCAATGTTGAGGCATATGGGTACATGGTGTGCAGTTGATTATTGTATTGTGATTGAGATGCGCATGCATCAACATAAGGGTGGTGTGTATATTGATGCGCATGCGGCAAAATAAGGGGGCTTATGCACATAGTGCAAGTAAAGAGAAATACTTTATTGTGATGCACACGCGGTGAGATAAGGGGGATAAAGCGCGTGAAGCTATTTCGGGAAAAATGTGTTAAATGTGAAGCTTACACGGCATCATAAGGGTGAATTGTGATTTGTGATTATGATGTATGGTACCTCGGGGTGATTCTCGTTGTTATTCTTATGTTGGAAAGGCTTGACGGTTTGAACATATCATTGTTTCCTAAACTGATTTTACTTTGTGTTTTACTTGTTTTGGTTAATTGTCGTGTTATCACATGCTTACTTTTGTTGCCATTTATTGATTATGCTTTTCGTTGTTAGTTCTATATTGATATTCTGCACATGTTATATGTCTAGTGAGTGTCTTGACTTGAACCTCATCACCACTCCACCGAGGTTAGTTTTGATACTTACTGGATACCATTTGTGGTGTACTAATACTACATTCTGCATACTTTTATTAAAATTCATGTACCTCAGATCATGTCGGACGATAGTGGTGTCACGTTCGCGAAGAGGAGTGAGGCTATTGGGGACCCCAGGTCTTTGTTCTACGCGTTCGCGAGGTGGTGGTCGCATTCGCGAAGGTCTGAGCTGGTAAAGCTTCGTGTTCGCGGAGCCGTGGTCACGTTCGCGAAGGGTAAGATTTGTAAAGCTTCGCGTTCGTGAAGCCACGGTCACCTTCGCGAAGGGTTAAATTTGTGGGTAGTCGAGTTATGCTTCGCGAACGCGAGGGACCTGTCGCGTTCGCGAAGAAGAGAGGTCTGGACAGAAAGTTTAAGTTCAGATACGATTTAGAGCTTGGCTTGAGGCGATTTTTTAGAGATTTTCAGAGAAAACAACGGGGTAAGTGTTCTTAACTCAATATTCGTTAAATTACCCGAATCCATGGTTGTTTTTATCATTTAATTGGTGAATTAAGTTGGAAAAGTTTGAAAACCCTCTTGGATAACTTTGGGGATTTGAGGGCCGAATTGTTATCGGAATTTAGTAATTTTGGTATGGTTAGACCCGTGGTGGAATGGGGGTTCATATTTTATAACTTTTGTCGAGTTCCGAAACGTGGGCCCCACAGGAAATTTTTGGAGTTAAAATTCGGATTTTTATGGAAAAAATTGTATTTTCATATGGAATTAATTTCAATAAATATTATTGACTGAAACAAATTATTTGTGACTAGATTCGAGGCATTGGGAGGCCAATTTGCGAGGCAAAGGCATAGCAGAGTAAAGAATTTCACGCTCTGAGGTAAGTAACAGTTTTAAATCTGGTCCTGAAGGTATGAAACCCCGAAATTTGGTATCATGTGATTATTTTGGAGGTGACGCACATGCTAGGTGACGGGCGTGTGGGCGTGTACCGAGGGGATTGTGACTTGGTCCATCCCGTGGAAGCTGTAAGGCTGAATAACTTGTTGATAGTTATGTGCTCTCTATGTGTTGTTTAAACTTGACTATAAGTCGTGCTAGAAACCATGTTTAGGCTATATGTTGGTATTGTTGGGACCCACAGAGGTCGTGTACATGTGAATTATCTGCTTAAATTATTGTTTTGTACTCAGTCACAGCTTACTTGATTATTTTATCTCAGTCTCTATTGTTCATTATTGATGTATCATATCATTGTTGTTTGGGCTGCTTTTATGATTGTGGAGAGCCCGGGAGACTGGAGAGCTTTATGACTGAGTGAGGCCAAGGGCCTGATTGTGAGTTATTATACTATAGCACGTGAGTTGTCCGTACAACACGTGAGTTGTCCGTGCGGATCCTTATATTATACTATAGCACGTGAGTTGGCCGTACAGCACGTGAGTTGGCCGTGCGGATCCAGATATTTGTATTATGACACGTGAGTTGGCCGTGCAGTACGTGAGTTAGCCGTGAGGATCCAGATATTTATATTATGGCACGTGAGTTGTCCGTGCGGATTATAGCACTTGGGCTGTAGGAGCCCCTCTGGAGTCTGTACACCCCAGTGAGCGCGGGTACCCATTGAGTGTGAGTGTTGAGGGCTGAGAGCCGAGTGGTTGAGTTGTTGTGACTAGTGGAGTGACTGTTGTCCTGAGAGGATGTACTTGCTTTTTATTTGTTGTTGCACTTAGTTGCTATTTGTCATTGTTGTGAAATTTGTTGAAATATTTTATATCCGGATTACATGAACTTGAACTGTATAAATTGATTTGACTTAAATTGCTGGATTTTAAAGCATGTCTATTCTCTGTTGGAATTACTGGAAATGAACTATAACTATGTAGCTCGTCATTATCTTCAACTCCTTATTTATTATTGTTACTTACTGAGTTGGTTGTACTCATACTATACCCTGCACTTCGTGTGCAAATCTATGTGCTTCTGGACATAGCAGGTGCTAATTCTCTCGCACAGTTGGTTTTCCGAAGATTCAGAGGTTGCTGCAATATTTCGCAGACCTTGTCTCTTTTTTCCTATCTCCTTATTTACTGTATTTTGGTCTTAGACTATTATAGACCTTATGTTCCAGATTTGTATCCATATTAGATGCTCATGTACTCAGTGACACCAGATTTTGGGGAATGTTCGTATCAGTATTGTGGGATTATGTATTGTATTTGAATATTATATTTTCAGACTTAAAGAAATTGTGATTTATTAAGATTTTCGGCTTGCCTAGTATCGAGATAGGCTCCATCACGATAGGTTGAGATTTTGGGTCGTGACAAGTTGGTATCAGAGCCTAGGTTACATAGGTCTCACGAGTCATGAGCAGGTTTAGTAGAGTCTTGCGGATCGGTACAGAGACGTCTGTACTTATCTTCGAGAGGCTGCAGAACCCTTATGAAAATTTCACTTTCTTGTATTCTGTCGTGCGAATTTGTTGATTTCGAAAAATAAATTTCTGTTATTCTATTCTCTTACCGATGGTGAGGACACGTATTACCGAATCGGATGGTCAACCACCAGTGCCACCGATTAGGGCTGCGAGAGGTCGAGGCCGTGGTAGAGGCCGGGATCGAGGTGTAGCCCGTACCACAGTTGGACTAGCACCTGTAGTACCACCAGTTGCTCCAGCTCAGGAGCAGATTCCAGATATAGCTGAGCTGACAGGATCAGCTCAGGCACCAGCTGTGCCCATTGAGATTCCAGGCCTTCAGGAGACTTTGGCCCAGATATTGGCAGCTTGCACTGGTCTAGCTTAGGTGGTTTTGGCTCAGGTCGCACCTGCCACTTCTCAGGCCGGGGGAGATACTCATACCCCTATTGTCCGTACTCCAGACTTAGAGGAGACTTGAGAGATTTGAGAGGCTTCGACCTCCAATATTTAGCGGTACTGAGTCAGAGGATGTGCAGGGTTTTCTGGATAGGTGTCAATGGATGCTTCAGACAGCGGGTATTCTGGAGACCAGTGGAGTCTCATTCACTGCTTTTCAGTTTTCTGGGGCTGCACTCAGATGGTGGGAGACTTACGAGAGGCGTAGGCCTGTTGGCACAGCACCCCTTACTTGGCAGTAGTTCTCCATGGTCGTTTTGGAGAAGTTTGTGCCTCAGTCCCGCAGAGAGGAGCTGCGTAGACAGTTTGAGCAGCTTCGCCAAGGTGATATGTCCGTGATGCTGTACGAGATGAGATTTTCTAAGTTGGCTCGTCACGCAGTCTGGTTGGTTCCCACTGATAGGGAGAGGATTATGAGGTTCATTGATGGCCTCACATATCAGCTGCGGTTACTTATGACTAGGGAGAGGATATCTGGTGCTACTTTTGATGAGGTATTGGACATTGCTCGGCAGATAGAGATGGTTCGTAGCTAGGAACGTGGAGAGAGAGAGGCTACGAGGCCCCTTGGTCCAGGTGATTACAACGGTGTTCCTTCAGGGGGTTAGTTTTACCATGGTAGGGGTCGTTCTTACAGACACACTCAGACGGGTCATCCAGTTCATCGTGGTGCATCAGCTAGCCACGGTTCTTACAGTGCTCACTCAGGCCAGTTTTCATTCAGTGCACTACCAGCGCAGAGTTCTCATCATGTCTCATCTGCTCAGGCTTCTACAGGTACTTCCTCGGGTTATGAGGAGCAGCAGTTCCATCAGAGGAGGGGTTGTTTTGAGTGCGGAGAATTTGGTCATTTTAAGAGAGAGTGTCCTAGGCTGTTGAGTGGGGCTCCACAGCAGAGTCCTCGACTGATGGCACCAGCACCAACAGTTCCACCACCAGCCCAGCCAGCTTGGGGTAGGGGTCAGGCAGCTAGGGGTCGCCCAAGAGGGGGAGGCCGATCAGGTGGCGGGCAAGCTCGATTCTATGCTTTTCCTGCCAGGCCATATGTTGTTGCCTCAGATGCAGTGATCACAGGTATTATTTCAGTGTGACACATGGAGGCTTCTATATTATTTGACCCTGGTTCCACTTATTCATATGTATCATCGTATTTTGCTCATTATCTGGATATGCCCTGTGACTCCTTAGTTTCACCTGTTTGTATATCTACACCGGTGGGCAATATTATTACTGTGGATCGTGTGTATCGGTCGTGTGTGGTAACTATTGGGGAACTGGAGACTAGAGTTGATCTCTTATTACTCGGTATGGTTGATTTCGATGTAATCATGGGTATATATTAGTTGTCTCCATATCATGCTATTCTAGACTGTCACGCAAAAATCATGACGTTGACAATACCGGGGTTTCCAAAGGTTGAATGGAGAGGTTCTCTAGATTTTGTTCCTAGCATGGTAATTTCTTATTTGAAGGCCCAACATATGGTTGGAAAGGGATTTCTGTCATATTTGGCCTTTGTGAGGGATGTTCATGCAGATACTCCTATTATTGATTCAGTACCGGTCGTGCGAGACTTCCTGGATGTATTTCCTGCAGACCTGCCGAGTATGCCACCCGACAGGGTTTGATTTCGGTATTGACTTGGTGCAGGGCACTCAGCCCATTTCTATTCCTCCATATCGTATGGCACCAGCTGAGTTAAAAGAATTGAAAGAGCAACTTCAGGAACTCCTTGAAAAGAGGTTTATTAGGCCTAGTGTGTCACCTTGGGGTGCACCGGTTTTGTTTGTGAAAAAGAAAGATGGTATTATGCGGATGTGCATTGATAATAGGCAGTTGAACAAAGTTACAATCAAGAATAATTATCCTTTGCCACGTATTGATGACTTATTTGACCAGCTTCAGGGAGCGAGGGTGTTCTTCAAAATTGATTTGAGGTCTGGGTATCACCAGTTGAAAATTCGGGATTCGGATATTCTAAAGACGGCATTCAGGACTCATTATGGCCACTATGATTTTCTTGTGATGTCTTTTGGGCTAACCAATGCTCCAGCAACATTTATGCATTTGATGAATAGTGTATTCCAGCCATATCTTGATTTATTTGTTGTGGTATTTATTGATGATATTCTGGTATAGTCATGCAGCCAGGAGGAGCATGCACAACACTTAGGTATTGTATTACAGAGGCTGAGAGAGGAGAGACTTTATGCCAAATTCTCTAAGTGTGAGTTCTGGCTTAGTTCGGTGGCATTCTTGGGACATATAATGTCCAGTGAAGGAATTAAGGTGGATCCGTAGAAAATAGAAGTAGTTCAGAGTTGGCCCAGACCATCTTCAGTTACTGATCTTCGGAGTTTTCTCTGAACGTACAGGGGGGGTGAATTATTGACTATTTAAAAAATAGTCGACTAACACAAGTATTAGTTGACTGATCACAATGCAGAATGAAAGTAAGTAGTAAAGAATAGTAAATAACACACAACGATTTATACTAGTTTGGTACCGTTGTGGTACTTACATCCATTTTCCCTTGGGTCACAAGGGTTCCCTTAAGATCTTTGAAAATGTTACAACACAGATGGTTTTAATGTGTTCACTACCAACGAACAGTATCACACCTTGAGTAATTGACACAACTCTCTTTTGTGTTCTAGATCTTTCTATCTTTTGAGACATTGATAACTTTGAACTAAGAAGTAGACGGACTTAGAATACAATGTAGGTAGTTGCTCAAGTCTTCTTATTTGAAAGTATCAGCCTTATTATAGGAGAGAAAAGAGCCGTTGAGTCTTTAGTGAAATCAGAGGCACGAGATCTTTGCAAAAGGGTTTTGACCCAAGGGGTGCCTCTTCGAATCCTGCTCTTTGAAGAGTCCAGATTCGATTTTGATTTTCCTTGTCACCGCTTGAATTAAGGAACCATTTACGCCTGGAGTGAGCTTAATTCTAGACACAGAATAATTACTGGCGAGATTGGCAATCTGAGTTCCTTTGATTGAGGACGAATAAATTTGCTTCTCTTGATTGACCATTGATGTAGCAACAACATCTTGCTGAGCATCTCCATTCTTTTCTTTTTGTTAGTCCCGCAAATATAACATAAGATAATATTTTCATCATTGAAACTTAAACTTAAACCTATCAATCTCCCCCTTTTTGATGATGACAATCAAGAAGGAGTAAACAGTAATTTAAGATACTTCCCTTTGAAGATGTTGCTCCCCCTGAGTTGTGTTTCTCCCCCTGAGATTATGCTGTTTCCATCTCCTCCTGAATAACTGTAATTGCAATCCTCCTGCTGGTGTTTACTCATATTGTTTTCTCTCCCTTTGACATCAATCAAAAAGGAAAGAATAACACACAGAATAATATAGGATAAAATGTACATACTAATAAGGTGGTTAGAGCAGCAGAAGTAGTGCCTTCAGCAGAGGCTTAGTTAGTACATACCCAAAACATATTGTCTAAGAGAAACCACCAATAAAAATAAGCATAAGCAAAAAACATTGGTTGCATTAATTTCTTCCCAAGAAGTATTTGAGGGTATTGATCACTTTGGTGCAGAAGGAGTCATAAGAGTTATCAACGTCCTTGACGAGTTTGTTTATCTTTTCACTCATAGAGTTGAAAGCCCTGGTTCCTTGTCTCCGTGTGGCTCCTATGTCCATCCTGATCTTGGCCACATCTGTACCTGTCTCCTTGGTGACATCCCTGATTTTATCTACCTGTTCTTTCATCTCAGCAAGAAGCAGCTTGACTCTATCAAGGTAATGTTGAATTTGTTGAAGATTCTGAAAGGTAGTTGACTAAGAAGTTGGTTGATCATTTTGGACTTCAACTGGTGCTGGAGAACATTCAACCTTGGATCGCCTAACCCATCCATCATCACCCAGAGTGTACCCCATCATTGAAAAAGCTATCTTATCATAAGTACTGGTGATGTACTTGGGTGTAAAGGGTGCCAAGTCTACTTTCATGACTTCTAGAATATGAGAGATGAGAAGACCATAGGGCAGACATGCAACAGAGGAGGATATATCCATGATACTCTCAAGCATATAATGACGAATTCACAAAAACCAATCAAGACATTTATTATTAACCAAACAGTAGAGGACAAAGACATCTCTAGTGGACAAAGAGCTAAGGGACCCAGATTTGGGAAGGAGAGTAGTGGCAATCATGTGGGCCAAAACACGGTGTTCAAACTTAAGATTTTTGGGCCAATGTCGGGGGGTTATCAGACAGAAAATTTTTTGCTTCATTAAAAGACACTTCAAAGTTTTTGGGCCAAGAATTTTGGACAAACACATCATACCCACTAAACTTGGCAGAAAAGATCTTTTCAAATTGGTACGAGTCCAAAACAATTTTAGTCCCTAAAACCATAGATTTCAAATCATCTTTATCATTCATGAAAAGATTTGCATAAAACATTTTAACAGGTTCTTCATACACAGAGTTTCCAATAGTGTCAAAGAGAGGGGAAAGGTGCTAAGAATCAATAATTGCAGTCACATCACAATGAAGACTTTTCATAAGAGAGAGACTTACAGAGCGTCCATAAGCCATGGATTTTGACTTGTAGGACTCAAACCTTGCCTTTTCACTGGGGCCGTAGAAGATTAGCTTGTCCTCAAGACCAAATTCCAAGCGTTCCACTTTACCCTTCTTGCATGCAGCCTTTTTAGGGGTTTGCTCCATGGGTCTCTTGCCAGCCTTTTTCTGGCTAATGGGAGGATTTTCAGATGAATTATTGCTTTCATTGTCTGTTCTGAGAAAATCTGAGTCAATGGACGACTCCACATCCGCAGGCTCTTCAGTGTTAAGAGATTTTTGGAATCTTCGACTGTATCTGGTTGCAGAGGAGGGATTTCTTTTGGCCATGGTGTGAAGGGTTGTTTGGTAGAGAATGAGAGGAGTATTGGAGACGAAGGGTTTTTATTGAAGATTTTAGGAAGAGCGGAGAGACGCCTTGGTTAATGGAAAGGCCAAGTTCAGACGGAAGAGATGGTATAGAAGTGACTGATCGGCGGTACTTGCAATAATTACGCTTACCCAGAAAAGTAATTAGATCACATATAAGTTAGGAAATAAAATATTCTAGTATAGGGTAAAATATTTTAAACATTCAAGGAAATATTTGATTTACAAATTTGGCACAATGCCAATCTTTTTTCGGAGAAGGCAGAATCTTTCTTCCAAAAGAGGTTTTGTAAAAATATCAGCAAGTTGAGAATCAGTACTAATAAACTCTAAAACAATGTTACCTTTTTCTACATGATCTCGGATAAAATGATGTTTAATTTCTATATGCTTTGCTCTAGAATAATGCACAGAATTCTTTGATAAACAGATAGCACTAGTATTGTCACAAAAGATAGGAATGGATGTAAGAGATAAATTAAAATCAAGAAGTTGGTGCATAATCCATAGAACTTGTGTACAACAGGTTCCAACAGCTAGGTATTCTGCCTCAGTCGTTGATAGTGCAACATAATTTTGTTTATAGCTGTGCCAAGATACTAATGCATTTCCTAACAATTGATATGTCCCACTAGTACTCTTCGTATCAATCTTGTCTCCTGCAAAATCAGCATCTGAAAATCCTCTTAGAGAGAAATTGTTAGAGTGATCATACCATAGTCCTAGTTCAGATGTACCAATTAAATATCTAATAATTCGTTTAACAGCAGAGAGATGGGATTCTTTAGGAGCCGACTGGAATCTAGCACATTTGTATACACTGAACATGATATCTGGTCGACTGGCAGTTAAATATAGTAGAGATCCAATCATCCTTCTATACATGGTTTCATCAACAAGTTTTCCATTGCTATCTTCATCTAGCACGGTAGTTGGACTCATTGGAGTACCAATAGCCTTAGCATCTTCCATCCCAAACTTTTTGATAGGCTCCTTGGTACACTTGGTTTGGCAGATGAAAATCCCTTTAGGGGACTTCTGGATTTGAATCCCAAGGAAGAAGGTCAGTTCTCCCATCATGCTCATTTCAAATTCTCTTTTCATGGAAAGAGCAAATTCTTCACAAAGAACAGAGTTAGGTCTACCAAAAATAATATCATCTACATAAAGTTGAGTAATAAGATTACCTGAACTGGATTGCTTAATGAAAAGGGTTGTATCGATATTACCTCGTTTTAAACCTTGATTTAAAAGGAAAGAGCTTAACCTTTCATACGATGCTCGAGGAGCTTGTTTGAGACCGTACAGGGCTTTAGTCAGCTTGTATACATGATTTGGAATGGTGGCATTTGCAAAGCTAGGTGGCTGTTTCACATATACTTCTTCAGAGATATAACCATTTAGGAACACACTTTTAACATCCATTTGAAATAATTTGAATCCTTTGTGAGAAGCGAAGGTGAGTAGTATTCGAATAGATTCAAGTCTTTTCACAAGCGCAAAGGTTTCATCATAGTCGATTCCTTCCTGTTGAGAATAGCCTTGAGCCACTAGTCTTGCTTTATTTCGAACAACTTGACCTGATTCATTCAATTTGTTTCTGAAGACCCACTTAGTTCTAACAACAGAAGAATTTTGAGGCTTTGGAATTAATTCCCATACTTTATTTCTTTCAAACTGATCTAATTCTTTTTTCATAGCACTAATCCAATGAGAATCCTTTAGAGCTTTATCCACTTTCTTGGGCTCAATTTGAGAAAAGAGAGCTACATGAGATTTGTTCTTTTGAGATTTCCTTGTAGTTATTCCCTCTTGTGGATCTCCTATAATGATTTTGTGAGGATATCCCGGTTCACTCTTCCATTCATTTGGAGTATTTACTGGAGTCACTCTTTCTTCGGTAGTCGACTGATCTGGCTGGGGTAGGTCAAGATCTTCTGGTGGTACTTCAGCTGATTGAGTCTGTTGATTAGCTGACTCATTTTGATGATCCTTACCTATAATAACTGACTTAGGAGCACAGGAAATTTTCTCATCTTCAGGAATATGTTCATTCCTTGGATGAGGGTTAGTATTAACAAAAACAACATGAATAGATTCTTCAATACATAAGGTTCTCTTATTATAAACTCTGTAAGCTCTACTTGAAGGAGAGTAACCAAGAAATATACCTTCATTACTTTTTGGATCAAACTTACCAAGATTATCCTTCCCATTGTTATGGATGAAGCATTTGTATCCAAAGGGGTGGAAATAGCTGATATTTGATTTCTTACCATTCCACAGTTCATAAGGAGTATTTTTGAGAACTGGTCGAATCAGACATCTGTTGATGATATGACATGATGTACTCACAGCCTCTACCCAAAAATTATGAGGTAGAGAGTTTTCCACGATCATGGTCCTTGCCATATCCTGCAAGGTTCTATTTTTATGCTTTACTCTCCATTTTGTTGTGGTGATCTTAGTGAAGATAAGTTGTGAGATATTCCTTGATCGTTGTAGAAATTTTCAAAAGCTCTACTTTCAAACTCTTCTCCATGATCACTTCTGATAGTATAGATGTAGTATCCCTTTTCTCGTTGAACCTTCTTACAGAAAACTTCAAAATTCTTTAGAGCATCATCTTTATGACTAAGAAGCATAACCCAGGTAAATCTAGAGAAATCATTTACAATAACAAAAGCATATTTCTTACCTCCTATACTAGCAGTTCTAGTAGGACCAAATAAATCCATATGCAGTAATTGAAGAGGTTTAGAGGTAGAAATAATGTTTTTGACGTTGAAAGATGAGCGAGTTTGTTTTCCTAGTTGACATGCATCACAGATATGATCTTTCGAAAAATCTAGTTTTGGGAGTCCAATAACAAGATCATGTTTAGACAGTTTTTGAATAGTATGCATGCTTGCATGGCCAAGTTTTCTATGCCAAAGCCAGGGATCTTCAATCATATATGTAAGACATATTTGATCCCCAAAGTTTTTTAAGTTCTTGATAGTGTAGACATTTCTGTCTCTATTACCTGAGAGAATGATATTACCTGATTCGTCTTCTATAAACCAGCCATATTTCTTAAAACGAACCTCAAAATTGTTGTCATATAGTTGATTGATGCTGAGAAGATTATAGCCAAGTTCATCAACTAGGTAGACTTCATATACATCACATGTCGAGCTTAAAGGGACTTTCCAACACCAATAACATTTCCTTTGGATTAGTCACCAAAAGTAAATGTTCCTCCATCTAGCTTGGTGACTGATTTGAACAGTTATTTGCCACCCATCATATGTCTGGAACACACGCTATCGAGATACCATTTTTATTTTTGATTCTTCTTGTGGTGTTCCTGCAAAACAAGATTACTCATTTTTAGGTACCCAAGCTTGCTTGGGTCCTGAATGGTTAGACTGCTGAGTGTTAGTTTGATTTGAAGATTTTGGTCTCCAGGCCCATCTCCTGTTGTTTTTTAACCCGCAATGATTTGAGGTGTGACCTCTTTTACCACAATAGGAACAGGATGAGTTATTAGAGTTACCAGTACTACTTTCAGCTTTAATTCTGTTCCTGCAATGGTTAGTACTATGGCCGTTTTTACCACAAAAAGAACAAGCAATTTTCTTCTTGTGATGAGCATTCTGACTTGACTTGACTGGACCGAGACTCGTGGCCTTTTGCAAGCCATTCAATTGAAGCTTGAGTTCATTTACTTCATCTTGAAGCATATCATGCTCAATTTCGCATACTTCTAGTTTCAAGGCCTAGTCTTTCTTCTCTCTCTCTTTTTCTCTCTTGGTTCTTCTGAGCTCATTTACTACTTTTTCTATGTCTGCAAGAGACATATCAACAAATTCTTGAAGTTCATAACAATTAGGGCATAAAGGAGTGCGTACCTCACTAGTTCCTTCATCTGACATTGAATGAGGTTCACTTGAGTCGTCTTCCTCATCGTTGTTGTCTGCCATTAGTCCAAGTTTTCCTGAATCTTCATTGTCACTTAGAGCCATGAAACATATGTTAGCAATTTCCTCGTGATCAGATTCTTCCTCATCACTCCATGCTCCGAAAGCTTTCTTCTTTTGCATATTTCTGCTAAGCTTCTTCTTTAATTCCGGACAGTCAGCTTGAATATGACCAAACTTTCCACATTCATAACACCTTCCATTATTTTTATCAGCTTCATTGCTCATTCTTCCTTTCCTGAAGTTGAACTTCCCTCTTCTGTTATTTCTGTTTCTTCTCATCATGCTGGTTACGACTTGAGAGAGCATTGCAATGTTTTCATCTTGTTCTCCTCCTCCTCCTCCT